>OY731405.1:19014631-19141238 GCA_963425845.1 Sphenostylis stenocarpa
AAGAACGTGAACCAGTACACCGGTAAGTTCCCGGGAAAGAGAGGTGGGTCACCAATGGACACACTTAAATACCAAGTTTTTCCTTGCGAGAACTTTCCTAGACATGCACTTTCACACTACCAAATAAAATTTAGTAACAAAGATAATTCTTTTCTGATGTGGAGGATCAGTTTACCAGCAGCGGTGGGGCAGCTCTAGCAGCGGTGGGGCGACTCCAGCAGTGGATAAAAGGCGAAAAAAAAATTCAAGATAACCTTAAGCTCTAGATACAATGTTGAATATAGAGGAAATAGGGTTTTAAATTAATCTTCCTTGTGTATAAATCACACATAGGGTAATCTATTTATAATAGAGAGGTACAACTAAAAGAGTAACCGAAAGTAAACAAAATAAACAGAAGATATTGTTTGATATTGTGGTTAACAATATCTAACAATATCTTAACAATATCAAACTATAGTTAAACAATATCTAACACACACCATAAGGAAATTTTAGAGATCTTTCAGCTAGTTGCAATGTCATTCTTGTAGGCTTTACTTCCAAGTCTCCTATTCTTTTAAGCATGGACAAAAACATTAGATTTATACTAGCACCCAAATCAAGTAATGCCTTACCTACTTGTAATGTCCCAATTGTGACTGGTATAGTGAAACTGCCAGGATCCTTGGACTTTTGAGGTAATGATTTCTAAATTACAGCGCTGCATCCTACTTCTAGCTCCACTGTTTCTGCAGTAAATCTCCTTTTCTTAGTTAACAACTCTTTCATGAATTTTGCATAAGTCGGCATCTGCTCCATTGCTTCCATAAATGGAATATTAATTTGTAAATGCTTGAAAATATCCATAAATCTTGCAAACTGTCTTTCTTTATCTTTCTTGAAAGGATAACGAGGATATGGTAAATCCTTTAGTTGCGGTATTTGACTCTCATCTTTCTCCCTCTTTTTCTCACTATTTTTATTTTTTTCTTTTTCTCCTTCACACTAATCTTTATTCTTTTCATCCTCTTTTTCTTGTAGAATTTCCTTCTCTACAGCCAGGTTGTCACCAATCCCTTCTCCTATAACCTTACCCCTCCTTGTAGTTATTGCCTTGCATTGCTCCTTTGGATTGGTTTGTGTGTTAGCTGAAAACTTCCCTCCTTGTTGCTCAGATAATTGTTTAGCTAGTTGGCCTATCTGGCTCTCTATATTTCTAAATGAAGCCTCAGTATTTTTCTGATTAGCCATAGTGCTTTGCATGAATTTTTTAAAGTATCCTCCAATTTACTCATTCTATCAGGCATTGAAGGATATTGTTGTTGCTGATATGGAGGTTGCTGATATGACTGATGTTGAAATGTAGGTTGTCTAGTAGATAAGCTAACACCTTGTTTCCACCCAAAATTCTAATTTTGATTTTGATTTTGATTCCCTCTCCATCCTTGTGCAAATTTATTCTGATAATTGTTGGAATTAGGGAAATTACCTTGTTTGCCTTGACTACTACCTTGAGCACCCATATAATTAGCTTATTCTTGTTGAATGTTGCCTTGATAAGAGCATTGCTCATGTGCATGATCACCTCCACACACATCACAACTCATCTGTTGATTAGGAATGGATTGTACTGTGTGCATTTGTTGATGTAATTTCTCTATTTTTTGGTTCAATGCTTCAATTTGTTGAGTCAAAATTTTATTTTGGGCTAAGATAACATCTGAGGTGTAAAGTTTAAGAACTCCCTTTCTTTGAACTGGATGTCTATCATGTTGGGCCTGTTGGTCTGTAAAAGCTAATGCATCAATAATTCTTGTGACATGTTCAATTTTTACATCCAACATGGATCCTCCTGCTGCAGCCTCTAATAGCATCTTTGCATCATGTCGCAAGCCAGTATAGAAAATATTCAACTAAGAAATGTCATCAAATCCATGATTTAGGCATCTTCTCAACAATAATTTAAATTTCTCCCATGCTTCACAAAAAGATTCATCTGTTCCTTGTCTGAAAGAAGTGATGTCGGATTTTGTTTTGATGTAGGGGATGGTGGAAAAAATATGTTCAGAAACTTCTCTTCTACGCTACTCCAATTAGTCAAACTCTGATTAGGATGTGCTTTCAGCCACTCTTTTGCCCTACCTGCCAAAGAAAAAGGAAATAATATCAAATATGCAGATTCAAGATTTGCTGCTCTAAATCCCATGATACCAA
This sequence comes from Sphenostylis stenocarpa, assembly GCA_963425845.1. Lineage (NCBI taxonomy): Eukaryota > Viridiplantae > Streptophyta > Magnoliopsida > Fabales > Fabaceae > Sphenostylis > Sphenostylis stenocarpa. The sequence goes on from OY731405.1 coordinate 19,016,828, forward strand.
TCAACTTATAAAAAGTAGACAAATGAATATAAGGGTCTTCATGATCTAGTCCAGTGAATTGATGAGCACTAATCAAGCTTAAGAAAGCTGGATTCATCTGCAATGTCTGGTCATCTGGTACGACAATGCTAGAAAAGTTTCTTGGACCTTGCGGCATAACATAGTTTCTGAGAGTTCTTCTAGGTGGATTTGAATCTGGATTTTGATTTGGATTTGGATTTGGATTTGGATTCAAATTTGCTCCGTCTTCTACCATATCTTCTATAATTAGGTTTGGTAGATTGAGTGTGGAGGAAGAGTTAACAGATTCTCTTGTGGTTTGTTCTTGAGTTTCCCTTCTTCTTCTACCCTAGTTCCTCCGAGCTGTTTTTTCAATCTCCGGATTAAATTCTAACTGCTCTGAAGATACCTGTCCTCTTAAACGCATAAATCAAAAGAGTAACTCAAGCAGAGATTTAGCACAAGCCAAAAACTAAAACTAAAAAATAAAACAAACAGAAATAAAAAGAAAATACTCAATAAGCTAAACAAAGAATTCTTAAAGAACATCGTTCCCTGGCAACGGCACCAGAAATACTTGTTGAATTATTGGCAAGCGTACCAAATTTATCAATCGCAATATAGTATTTCGATTAAATAAAAGTCGATCCCACGAGGAATGGTTTCAATGGAAATTCTCATTTTTATGCTTACTAAGTAGATTAAAACAGAATGGGTTTTTGCTATAAGAGTTGAATTGAAATTAAATGATAAAGAACTGTAAATTGTTGAGAAAATATCAATTAAAGGCACTTAGGATTGGTTTCCTTCCTTATCCCTCTTTTGTAATGGCTATGTCACTTAAGAACGTCAATTAACCTAACAATGTTGATGTCACCTACTCAAATCATCCATGTTGATTCCTCACACACGAAATTCATAAGAAAAAGACCTAATAAATGTTGATTCCTTACACAATTAAAAGATTTTTCAGCATTATATTTAGGGTGTTAAGCAATTGATACATTCATTTCATTCCTGACAATTAACGTAACAAATATTCTTACCGTGATCTAGGGTTCAAGATATATTTTCCAATCATACCCCAAACATCAAGAATAAATCATTCCAAAGCACAAAGGATAAGAATAACAACATCAAAACATAGATTAATATTTCAAAATATCACCATGATACAAAAGAGTTCAAAGGAAGTGCACCCAATCCTAAGAGAATGAAGTTAGTCACTCATGTTGGCCATTACAATGCTCTAAATGTGGAAGAAGTGAAAAATTGATGAAGATTGGACGAAACCCTTGTAGTAGTCGCGCCTCTTCTTCTCCAAAACTACTTGCTTTTCTCAAAACACATCTTCTATTTTTATAGGAAAAATTTGGGCTTTTGGGCTTCGCATTTTTCGCTCGAGCGAGAACTTCCGCTCAAGCGAAAGTTGCCTGTTTTCGCTCAAGCGAAAAAACGCTCGCTTGAGCGAGTGAACTCCAGAGAAGAATAACTAACATTCGCTCAAGTGAATCTTCTTGCGCTTAAGCGACTGACTTCTAGAGAAGAATAACTGATATTTGCTCAAGCAAGAGTTTATCCCGCTCGAACGACTTCCATGCTGAAAATCTTCTTCCTTCTTCCAGTTTTACTCCAATTATGCTGACAATTATGCTCCTTACTCTTGTATCAAGATATTCTCGAATTTATCCTATATTGAGAGAAAAATATATTAGAATTAACATAAGTTAAGTGGTTTCATAACAATTAAAGGTATAATTATATCAATTTTTTACCACTTAACAAGGCTCGGGTAAAGAAAAGATATTTGCAGGAGAGGATATATCGAATAATAAAGGAAAAGTAGAAGAAGTTAAGAAAGAAGTGGTGAAGGGATGAAAAGGAAACACAATTTCATAAAGAATGACATTTCTTGAAAGAAAAACTTGATGAGTATAGAGATCATACAAAACATAGCCTTTAATACCTTCCCTATATCCCAAGAAAACAGTTTTGTTGGCGTGGGGTTGAAATTTAGTTTTGTGATTTTGAAGTGTAATGGCATAAGCAAGACAACCAAAAACCTTTAAATGCATCATGCTAGGTGGTTTGTCATATAACACTGCATAAGGACATTTAAAATACAATAACGGAGTAGGCAGTCTGTTAATGATATGAACAACTTGTTGAACAATATAAGACCAAAAAATGTGAGGTAGTTAAGCTTGGTAAAACAAGGCTCGACCTACATTTAAAAGATGTTGATGTTTGCATTCAACAACACCATTTTGTTGAGACGTTTCAACACAAGTTCTTTAATGAAGAATACCTTTGGATGAAAAAAAATCAGTTAATAAAAATTCTACTCCATTGTCACTTCGAAAACATTTGAATTTAGTATGATATTAAGTTTCAATAAATGAAATGAAATACATTAAAAGCATGCGGGTTTTAGAGTTGGATTTCATAAATTTAACCCAGGTAAAACGTGAGTAATCATCAACTAAAGGGAGAAAATATTTGTAATCGCAATTAGAAGATACAAATATGGTCTCCATAAATAATGTTAAAAAATTTATGTGACTGTGTTTCACTACTATGATGGGGCAATTTGCGTTGTTTGACAAAATGAAAAATGTCACAAGGAGAGAAATTTATAGAGTAAGAGATAAAATGATATTGTTTGGAAATAATACGAAAAATAGAGTCAGAAACATGGTCTAATCTATGAAGCCAAAGAGAAGCATATTTGGGTTTGATAGTAGTAGTATGAGTAGAAACAGGATGATGATTGTGATAAGAGTGAGACAAATTTAGCACATACAATCCTTGGTGCAAGCTAGCTAAACCAATCATCCTCTGGGAGGTTTACTGCAAAATATAACACGAGTTAGATTCAGAAAGGAGATGACAGTGTAAGTATTGGATCAATTTTTGAACAGAAACCAGATTTGCATGAAAATTGGGAACAGGAATCTGACAACATAACAGTACCAAATATAAAAGTGGAAACTTGGACAACATTTGGCAAAATAATGAAAATAGGTGGAATAGATTTATGAGTAACAAAATTGTGAAAATCAAAAGTGATATGATCAGTGACACTTGTATCCAGAAGCCACTGAGCAAATGTTTTACCTAAAGGAGTTTTAGGAAGAGTGGAAGAAGAATTAACCGAATGAGTGAACACCGAATTTATTGTATACATAGGGGATTTGGATTGTTGCAATTTGCAAAAGAGTTAGAATGTCATGATACTGTTTTTCAGTAAATTTAGGCATTGGTCGTGACATCTTGTGAAGGTTGGAGACGTTGGTGGCAATAGGGTAAATGGAAAAGTACCACAGACAACTTTATTGGTCATGTGAGCAAACTTGTTTTGATATCCTGGTGGAAAGTCATGTTTGAAATAACATGTATCCACTATATGATTTATGCATTCACAATAAGTGCAAAATTTATTACCATATGAACTTCTCCCTCAATTATTTCTGCCATGGCCCCTTAAAAAGGAATGACTTCTATCCCGTCCTCTATATAAAGTATTCGAGTTAGAAACATCATCATTCTTGGATTACAAAATTTGAATTAGTAACAACGAGGGCTTGTGAATCAGGAATAGTTTCAGGAGAACTAAGAACAGAATGTACCTGACGTTCTTACTGGATAACCATGTTAAAGACTTTGGTAATAATGAGAAGAGGATCGATTAACATAATCTGAGATAGTACGGAGGCATATTGATCATTGAGGACTTTCAGAAATCAATTAATATAATCTTGCTACTTGTAGCGTCAAGGGTAGAATCAATAGCATCACAAGAACATTTGATAGTCCATTTGCAATTAACAAATGGATGAAAACTATCGATTTCCTCCCAAAGAGTTACCTTGGTGGAGTTTGTATAAATCTTCTTGTAAATCTGTAATACAAAAAATATCTCCTTGATGAAAACGATGATACAAATCTTGTCAAATGTTGAAAGCACATTCAATCTAGATAATGGATTTAAGAATGATTTTATGCACCCATCTTTGGACTCAAGAAATAATCATTGTGTTGCAACGATCACAAGGTTCGTGAAGAGGGTTGGTTGATGATGGGTAGGAGAAAGTGTCATCAATAAATTTGAGCTTATTCTTGGATTTGAACGCAATATTCACGAGGCAGACCCAACCATGATCATTTTTATCATCAACAAAGAAGAGAAATAAAGAGAGTAAGATTTTCATTAGAAGGAAGAAAAAATGAATTTCAAATTATTAATGTAAAAGTCAATATATGATTTTGACACTATAAAAATAGAGGAAGAAATAAAAAATTAATATCTAAAATCATCTATTTTATTAAAAACAGAAGGAACAAATAGAATATATTATAACAGAAAAATAATTATGATAAAAATAAAAATTGAAGGTCGCTATCTCTAATTAAAATATATTTTATGTTAAATTTTGAATAATTAATATAAAGAACCTTTAAGTGATTCATGGTGTAGAATTATGTTTATTTGTAATGATTTTGTTCTTTCTTCCCGTGTGTTGCCATGTACAGTGGAAGAGGACTACAGACTCCGAGCGAAACAAGTTCTTCTCGAAGCCAAAAGTCTCGAAGAAGCTTAGGGATGCAAAAAGCAGTTATGCACTTACTAGAGAGCCGAACAAAGAGATGGTGGAGCATGATCGGAAGCGTGAGATTGAGGTAAAGCTCTTCATCCTTCAAGAGAAGCTCATCAATCAGGGCTACACTCACGCTCCATCAAGCTCTTTATTAAAATTATTTTTTTAAATAAACATTTAATCATATTTTTCAAATAAAATGTTTTTTAAAATTAAAATTATCAAAACAAGTTTTTTTCTAAATTTATTTTTAAAAATATTTTTTCACGATCAATCTTTAAACTGTTTTTAAAAATAAATTAAATTAATCATTCTAATTTTTAACTTAATTTTAGAAACAATTTTTCAAAAATAATTTCTAAAATAATTTTTAAAAACTTAAAAAAAAATTAAACTAGTCATTTGAAATTTTAACCTAAGTTTTCATTTTTCAATATTTTTTTAGGGTTATTAATCAACCATGTTATTCTTTTTTTTAGTATTTTTTAAGTAATTTATTGTTTCTATTATAAAATGATTCTTTTTTCGATTAATTTTTACCTTTTTCAAATATTTTTGCGCTGAACCACTTTAATCATTATTTAAATTTTTTTTTATTAGACTAATAAGTATACTTTTTATTTTAAAAAATTATTTTAATTACTGATAACTTAATAATTAATACAATATTTATTTTTTATTAATGATCTTTCATATATAATTTAAATTTTTAATATAAATTTTAATCTTAAAAAAATATAAGAAAAATAAATATGAAAAAAAGTAAATTATAGAAAAAATAATTACGTAATCTTGCAATAATTTGTTAATCACCTTTAATTATATTTATTTAATTATATTTGTCGACGTTTTTATGTAACCTCACCAAGAAATAAGAAAATACAAATCTTATCTCTTCCCTTAACCATTTTTCTTTTCTTTTTTTTAAGCAGTATCAACGACATAGGCATATTTATGGGAGACTGCAAGGTCAGGACCCCAAACCAACTTTCTTTATATATATAAACTTTTTTTTTCTTTTATTAATTTTTTATTTATAAAATATATCATTTATTTTATGGTATAGTTTTTTATTCATTTTTTTTCTTTTTCCTATTTTTATATTTATATTTTTCTTTTTTTTAACTTTTCATTTTTTTCTAAACACGTGTGTTATCTTTTCACATCTCTATGTTTTATTTTTATTACTCATTAATTTTCATATTTTTACCTTACAATATAAGAATTGTAAATTTTTCTCTCTAGTCTTCAAAATTATATATTTTTTTGTTATAATTTCATTTCTATAATATCAAAATTATAATTTTTATTCTTTAATTTTTTTTTCTTCTTTTTAAGAAAACATTTTTTTATAATCTCATCTCCGTAAAAATTATATTTTTTTATTCTTTAGTTTTTTTATGACATAAAATTAAAAATTAAAAAATATCTCATAATAAATTTTTTAAGTAAAAAAAATAAACATAATTATTTTCTTTATTGTTTTTATTTATTATTATAATACTTAGTATGTATAATATAATAAAAAAATATAAAATATTGATAAAAAAAATATTTATTATAAATTAATTAGTTATTTTAATGTTTTATGCTATTTTATGTTGATATTAAAATGTAAAAAACAAAATCAATGTGAATTTTAAAGATATCTCAAAATAAAATTATAATTTTTTTAAAAAAATAGATAAAATAATTTTTTTCTAAGATTTAAATTTAAATAATAATATTAATTATATAATATATTTATTTATATAATAATTAAATTTTATATATTGATCTATTCATCTAAAATTTATAGTTCTGCGGACACATAATACATATAACGGTTAATATCTGCTTCAACTGTTCATGTCACGCAGTGAGCCAATTTCTCTGAATCTTTGTATCTCAATGAATCATTTTCAAAATCTCTTTAGTTTTCCCTTAATTCTTCTAAATGTTTGATTCACATATAAAAACATTATTTATTTTTATTAATGTATTTTTCCATTTTCATCATACTTGATTCTTTATTTGATTATTTTGTCTATTTTTTTATTTCTCTGCCAGTTTTTTATCCTTATTCTTTCAGTGATTTCTCATTTTAAAACTTCAATATTTTCTTCTATTTTTTTAATATATTTATAAATTTACTAATAACACTTGTATTTTTATAAATGTAATGTTAGTCGATTAAATTTGTTAAAACAATAATTTTTAACTTTTTATATTTTTTTCACTTAATACCGAAAATATCAACTACTTTTTTATATAAAACATGAGTTTATCGTTTTTTTTTCCTTTATTTACGTTTGATTTTATTCCTTTTTATCTTCTTTTTTTATAATCTTTAATCTTTTATTAATTAGGACATTTGTTGATAATGATAGAAAATAAGTTTATTTTATTCTTATATTATTATTTTTTAGATATTTATATTATATTTTTAATTATGCTATTGATGGTATTTTTTTATTATTTAAAAATATATTATACTTTCTTTTCTTAAAAAATTTCTAAATTTTTGAAATCATAAACGAAGGGTTTAAATATATTAATATTTTATATAATATATATATATATATATATATATATATATATTTTAGTAATCATAATAATATTTTAATAAATTTATTTTGTTTATTTTTTATGTAATATATCATTGTATTTTTTAAATATTTAAACATATATGATGTTATGTATGTAGTGATCGTATATTAAAAAAATAAATAAAATTAACATATTTGTATTTACGAACACCTGAAGACTTTTTTTCATAAATAATACTATTTTTAAAAATATTTCCCAAAATAACACATTTGGAACATTATTTACACCTAGCACTCTTTATTGTTCACGTATTAAAATAATCGATTATTTTATATTATGATCGATTATTTTATATTATGATCGATTATTTCACGCAATCAACTCTCGTTCAAGCGAAGAAACCTCTCGCTTGAGCGAGGAAATCTGTAACAAAGGGGTAATCTTGGGTCAATTCTCGCTCGAAGAAACCCTTCGCTTGAGCGAGGAAATCTGTAACAAAGGAGTAATCTCGGGTCAATTTTCGCTCAAGCGACAGGTATTTTCGCTTGAGTGAGAAGTGATTAAAATATGTGGTGACCCAAGTTGCGTTATGTGGCTAACTGCGTTGGACGTTTAGCCTGTGGTCAATTTTTGCTCAAACGATGAGTTACTTCGTTATGTGTCACTTTTAAGAGCGGTTAATATTTTAACCGCTCTTAAAAGTGAGCATATAATAGCGGTTTCACGTTAACCGTTATCTAAAATATACTTTTAATAGCGGTTAGTTCTAGAACCGCTATCTAAAATCTCGGGTCAATTCTCGCTCTAATGACAGGTATTTTCGCTTGAGCGAAAAGTGATTGAAATATGTGGTGAGCCAAATTGCATTATGTAGCTAACTGCGTTGGACGTTTAGCATGTGGTCAATAACTTTGCCTGAGTCCATGATTTCCTTCTTCCGCCTTTCTCTTTCAATCCTTTTTTAATTTCCCACCTCTTCCTCTTTTACTTTTCTCAAACCTCCAAATTCAATTTTAGAACATAAACTTTTTGTCATCCTCATGACAATCCTAGATGTACCTGTCTCTTTGATATCTTTCTCACTTTTTGACTGTATCTCTTTTTCACCATCGTCATGACCTTCATCCTCTAATAAGCTCATATCTTCCATCTGTTTTCCCGTGTCTTCACCATCTTCATCTTCATCTTGCTTCTCCTTTTCCTTGTCTTGTTCGTCAATCAGATCTTCTACTTCTTCAGGCTCTTCCTCTTTAATTCTTTCTCCATCATGTCCAATAATGCTATCATTCCTTTCATGTTCATTTTCTTCTGTATCCTCCATCAATTCAAACAGTTTATCATTTGACCATGGTTTCAACCCTTTTCTTCCAAGTATTTTTGTTTCAGGACCAGCCTTCAGATTTTCAAATATTTTTGCTGAGCTTTCCTCATACGGATTCTCATCATGTGAGTATTGTTTGAGTTGGTAAAGCAACCATATGCCGACAGCAATCAAAGTAAATATTTTAAAACCTTGTTTTACCTTAAAGCTCTTGGTCCTCTGATTTCTGTTTGATAATTGCTTCAACATGGTTTACTCATTAAAGAACAACAGGTGTTGGCAGAATCTGTGCAAGGAAGAAATTGGTGTGACTAAAAGCATATAAAAAAAAAAAATGTCAAACAAGCATAAGCCAAAGTCTTACAGAGAGGAAACATATAAGTCATGCCTGTAGAAAAAATAATTCAGAATTCTGTGCCATAAGATAATAATATTATGTCATATTGAGGCAGAGTAAAGCAACTAAAGAAATTAATTAACAAGTTTCTATCTCAATATGACAGTAGTGTTATTTCTCCATTTTTTTTTTCCACACATTTAACTTTGTTCAGTTAAATCAGTATTTTACCAGATCCTTGCTTGCTTGAAATACAGTTATCAACAAATTGGAAATAAGGAATTCCACAAATAATTTTTTTTCCTTCTGCTAAACTTCTTCTAGGTTCATAAACCCAATGGGAAAAAGTGAGCTATGAAGGGCATGTTTGATGCCGTTTTCACTTTTTGCTTTTTAAAACTATTGTCTTAAAGAATTCCACAGTACTCATCTTGACCAATCAAAATCCATTAAATTTTGAAATTCCAAAAACAAGTATTTCTGATCTCTTTTTACCATGTTCGACCTCTCTTTCAACTCCACCCTCTGTTTTGCGCCTTGCACTCTACTAGTTGTCTGTCTGAACAACTTTGTTTAGTTGCACGTTAAGAAAATAGAAATCACACACATCCTATACACCACTCTTTCCTCGAGGGAAATCCATACTTCAATTCTTTAGCCTCCACTTTACGAGTGGATTGTATAAACAAGTTCACTATTAAAGAAAGTCTTCCAATTCAATTAACATTTAAGCAGCAAAATCCGTATTAAAACAGGCTTGCTAGTTGCTAGCTACTTCAAACTTGGAATATAATGGTGAGATGGGTTAGCACATGGTTCAAGTCCAAGCTTTGTGGACAAGTAGTAATAGTATTATACTATTCAAAAAAAGAGACACACAATGAAAGCAAAAGAGAGAAAGTTCATATACATGCCTCGAGGATAACCGGGAGCCATAAGAGTTGATGGTTTGAAGTTGAGTACAACTATTGATCACAGGTTAAACGTCCAACGTCCAACGCAGTTAGCCGCATAATGCAATTTGGCTCACCATATTTTTCAATCACTTCTCGCTCAAGCGTAAATACCCGTCGCTAGAACGAGAATTGACCCGAGATTTTAGATAGCGGTTCTAGAACTAACCGCTATTAAAAGTATATTTTAGATAACGGTTAACGTGGAACCGCTATTATATGTTCACTTTTAAGAGCGGTTAAAATATTAACCGCTCTTAAAAGTGACACATAACGAAGTAACTCATCGCTTGAGCGAGAATTGACCACAGGCTAAACGTCCAACGCAGTTAGCCACATAACGCAACTTGGGTCACCACATATTTTAATCACTTCTCGCTCAAGCGAAAATACCTGTCGCTTGAGCGAAAATTGACCCGAGATTACACCTTTGTTACAGATTTCCTCGCTCAAACGAAGGGTTTCTTCGCTTGAGTGAGAATTGACCCGAGATTACCCCTTTGTTACAGATTTCCTCGCTCAAGCGAGGGGTTTCTTCGCTTGAGCGAGAGTTGATTGCGCGAAATAATCGATCATAATATAAAATAATAGATTATTTTAATACGTGAACAGTAAAGAATGCTAGTTGTGTAAATAATGTTTCAGACGTGCTATTTTGAAAAATATTTTTAAAAATAGTATTATTTAGGAAAAAAAGTCACACCTGAACTGTTTATTTATTTTTATCTTATATATTATAAAATAATTACTCTTTCACCATTTTTTTTAAGGCAATATAAAATAAAATAGAAATATAATAAAAAAACAGTTATGAAATATAATTAGTCTCTTACAATTTTTTATTATTCGCAAAAATTCTTAATTTATTTTGTTTTTCTCGATAAAAAAGCAATAAAAAGTATGATATAAATTATTGCAATGAATTTATATTTTTTGTAGTATTTTTGAAAAAGATTATCAAGAGAACTAACTTTTTTTTTTCAAAATTAAAATATGTATAAATTATATTTTAACTTGCAAAAAAAATACAAAAAGTATGATTAATTATATAACCCACTAAGTCGAATTTTAACAAATAAAAATTTTAATAAATAAAAAGATAATGAAATACATGAAAGAAATCATCAATACCATATCATTAAAGGATTCTTAGTAATGTAATTAAAATCAAACCCAATTAAGCAGATAATAGATTTGTATAAAACAAACTAATAAGTCATTAAATAAGATAAAAATAATCGAGGATTAAAATCTAAATCAATATTTTGAATTTAATTTAATCTACTAATTTTATTTATATATTTTTTTTTCTCATTTTACAGTTATAATTTTTTTATCAAAACAAGGAGTGAAAAAGATATTCAAATAATTACAAACCTTAGCTCATCTATTCTTTTTATTATATTTTTTTTCTTATATTCTTACAATGTATATTTAGCGTTTAATTATTTATCATACTTTAACTTTAAAACAATAATAATAACAATACAAATACAGATACCCATTTTTTCTTTATCATATATATATATATATATATATATATATATATATATACAGTTTTGTTCTCTCAAAATCATCTTCGTAGACCCAATCTATAATTCGAACGAACTATACGTTGCAAGGCGTCAAGCAGAGTTCTGACCGTAGATTAGAAAACCTAATTTGCTTCTTTGCACACCGTCGGAGGTATAGTGTTTAATTCTCTTCCTTTCTCTAATTTTTTCTATGCTTTAACCTTTACCACTCGTATTTCTTTCCGATTGTTGTTAAAGAGAGGGTTTTAAGGGATCATACATAGTGTCTAACATGTACCCTGTCAGATCCTGTTTCCTTCAAAATTAGGTTAAGTTTGTCAAGTTGTAAAGTTCTCGTTAGCATTTAGGGTAAATGTTTATTTTATTTTATTTTTTAAATTATACTGATTTATTTGTTCTGTTATAGGTTTATGGGTCTGTAATCATTGATTGTGTCTCAGATTCTGTTTCTTTTTCATGTTCTAGTTTACGAAAATTGAGTTCCTGCGGCTGCAGGACAACCCTACAACTAAACTGCAAATTTTAATTGCTCTTGCAAATCGTCTACAGAGTAGATAAAGATTTATCTATTATGTTTTTGTATTTTGCATTTTTTATTTATTTATCATTATCTTGTATATTCGCATCCAAGACCGGAAAGCACTTAATAAACCTTTTCAGTTTCCCATTATCAATTCCTTGAATCAACGAGTTATATTTAGCATTAGCCCACCACGCAGATTGATAATAAGTTAAGGTTTAGAATTAGGTAAAATTTTATGATTTGTTATTTGAATTATCAAATTGGATTTCTGCCTTATAGACAAATTTTTGTATTATCATGTTTTTTGGATAGTGTACAGATAATATGTATGTGGTATGGTTAAGTGCATCGGATCTATCTTTCTTCTTTTTATGAAAACTTTGAGATCTCTAAATTACCGTTGGATTTTGTTTCTAATCATTTTGTTTTTTTCTTTTATTTTTCAGCGTTAATTTGAGCGGGTTGATATGTACAATGGAATAGGGTTACAGACCCCAAGAGGGTCAGGTACTAATGGGTACATTCAGAGTAACAAGTTCTTTGTCAAGCCAAAAGTTTCAAAGGTTGCAGAAAACACAAGGGGGTTTGAGGCAGATCAAGGCACTGCTGGGCTTACCAGGAAGCCCAACAAAGAAATCCTTGAGCATGACCGCAAGCGTCAGATTCAGCTCAAGCTCGTCATCCTAGAAGATAAGCTCATTGATCAAGGCTACAGTGATGCTGAGGTAGCAGAGAAACTCGAAGAAGCTCGCCAAAATTTGGAAGCTGCTGCCACCGATGAAACGGATGGACTTGAAGCTGTATCTGCATCAGATAAGAAGTAAAACATAAGTAACAAAGTTTTATGGAGTAAATTATCCATGCCAAGTTATAGCTATAAATGCATATTGTTCAAGAACTTGCTTTAATTCTCAATTTAAAAGATGCGTACTCAAACTTTTCTCAAGTTTGAAAGATATCCCACAACCTGAAGTTAAACAACAGCATGGTGTTGGTTCTTTTTTATGTTAGCAACTTTTATATTTTAGCTCCAAGACAAACACCACCTGGTCCCAACTTTTGACTTTGGGCCATAAGTTATCTATTGGACCCTTTTATATATGGACCCTTTTATTTCTGTTCAATAGGTCTTAAAATTATATTTTATTATTGATCATGAATTTTGTTTTTGCCATACACAACTTGTGATTCGGAAAATGAGCCCTGCTATTCACACTTTGTATCCTGATTCAACTACTATGCTTGCATGTTTGATACTAGGGATGTAAGGTTGTTTTAATTATTTTAGTGGTTCCTTGTTGATAAATGTTTTGAAGGCATAGATGCAGATTAATGTGATGCTAATTACCTCTGTCCATTTGGCAATGGAGTATATGTCACTTTTAGAATGCTGTGTGTAAAGTTTTATGCATAGATATGATTAATAAAAATTCTTTTGGGGATTTTTCAGGGTTTCAGATACACAGACTCATCAAATTGCTGCTAGGAAAGAAAAACAGATGGAATCATTAAAAGCTGCTCTTGGCATTGTGTCATCTGAAGCCAATGAAATAAATGCAGATGGGACCGATGGCCTGGGGAATGATGGGAAAAGTGGCTCTAATATGGAGGGGAAACATAATTCAAAGCCTGAACATGCCTTTCTGGACAGAGATTTCAGTCGGAAGAAACAAATGGTTGAAGATCAAAAGGATGAAAATATTAAGGGCCGTAGAGATACAAGGCACAACAAGAAGGTTGAAACTCGCAAGAAAAGTTCTGAGGATGACTCTTCTGATTCAGACAAGTCTTCTTCTGATGAGAAAAGAGGTCCAAAGAAGCGTGGTAAAAAGTATACAAGCAGCAGTGATGAATCTGATTCTAATAGTGATGTTAAGAGGAAGGTCAATGCTGAAAAGAAGATGAAGAATTCTAAGCACCACAAGAAGGGTAGGATTGAGGCTAGTGATGATAGTGATTCTTCCTATGATTCTGATGACAGCAGTATTGCAAGAAAAAGTTATAAGAAGAGACAAGAGTCACGTAAGAGGCATTCTTCAGAGGACAATTCTGATGACAGCAGTATTGCAAGAAAAAGTTATAAGAAGAGACAAGAGTCACGTAAGAGGCATGCTTCAGATGATGATTCTGATGATCATGATGAAGTCCCCAAGCATAAGACTAAGGAAGGGATGCAACATTCAAAAATGAGTAAACGTCATGATTCTGAGGAGGAATCTGATGTTGACAGTGAGGAGAAGAAATATGGTAGACTTCAGAAGCAGAGGACAAGGAGGCATAATTCTGATGATGAGGATTATGATAAAGACCGTGCTAGACATGCATTGGCTCACAAGAGATATTTTAGAAGGGGATCATACACTTCCTCAAACAATAGCAGTGACACTGATTCAGACAGAAATTCTAGTGATCACCGATACGAAAAAACAAAAAAAGGTGGTTCTGCTGTAGCAAAGAAAGGTAAAGGATATGACATGGAAGAAAATAAATCCAGAGATAGTGGTGCAGAAAAAGGGAAGAACATTGGTAATGTTGATGCATTGGACTCTCTAAAAAAGTCATATGGGAGAGATTTTACAAAGGGACCAGATAGTAGGACTCAAGAAATGACACAAGGTAACAGGAAAATTGATGCAGAGAGAGATAGGGAGCCCTACCCATTTGCCAAAAATGATAGAAAAATCGAGTCTGATTCCAAAGCAGTTAGGCTTGCGTGGCGTGATGACGATACCTCTGAGCAGAGAGGCAGAAATTATCATAACAAGGATGTTGAATCACATTTTGTTGATCGATTTGGTGAGGATCATGAAGCAAGGAGGCATAGAAGAGGCGGTGATAATCATTGGGAGCATGAGCAAAGAAGGGATAATGATGAACGTGGAGAAAGAAAGCATGGAAGGGATGGAGATCGCACAGGAAGAAATCACTCAAGGACTGAAGATGTTGGAGAAAGAAAGCATGCCAGGGATGAAGATGAATCTAAAGAAGGGAAGCACAGAAGGCATGAGGATGGCCGTGGAGATGACCGAACAGGAAGAAAGCACTCAAGATATGACGATGATCTTGGGGAAAGAAAACATGCAAGGGACGAGGATGATTCTAAAGAAGGGAAGCGCAGAAAGGATGAAGATGACCATGGAAAGAGGAAGAACTTGAGGAGTGAAGTTGACCATGTTGAGAGGAAGCGAGGAAGGGATGAAGATTATCAAGCAGGAAGAAATTACACAAGGGATGAGGATGAACATAGAGAAAGAAAGTTCAGGAGGGACGAGGATGATCGTGCAGGAAGAAAGTTCAGAAGGGATGATGATGATGATGATGATTATGGAGAAAGGAAGCACTTAAGGGACGAGGGTGGTGTTCATAAGGAAGCAAAACACAAAAGGGTTGAGGTTGGTCGTGGAGAACGAAAGAACCCAAGGGAGGAGGATGATAGAGAGAGAAAAGATTCAAAGGATGATGGTCGTGGAGAAAGAAAGCACAGAAGGGATGATGATGATGATGATGATGAAGATGGTCATGAAGAAAGAAAGCAGCGCAGAAGGGATGATGATGGCAGAGGAGAAAGAAAGCACCGGAGGGAGGAGGAAGAGCGCAGAAGGGATGAGAGGGAAAGCCGCGGAGAATATTCCAAGAGAGCCAAATACTAATGTTCTCCTTCAAGTGGAGGAATGAAAGGCTTGTGAACTGTGATCCAAGCATTGAGAATACTTATTTACTGCTTTAATCCTTGAATTGCTTGTGTGTAATTTTGTTGTCTAATACTTTTACATTTTGAAGGATGTAATTTGTGTTTGAAATATTTTCATGCGTGCTTGTTTCGAATTCTATGTTATGCTGTGACTGGTATAGTGTGACTACTATTTGCATGAAGGGCAATGCTTTTCTTTTGCATGGAGAAGTGAATTAGTTGAGGGTTTATTTGATTTTTCTATCCGTAGTTTATGCATGCCAGCTATTGGCTGTTTTCGAAAAATGAATATACGATATATAATTATTACACACGCCACCAACTGGAAATTCATTTTCACTTTTTGTTTAAATTATATTTCAGACGCTTGGGTGAAAAATCAGGCTTATCAAGTATAATTGGTGTTCTTGAATACGATAAAAAAAAAAAAAACCTTTTACATTGGTATCTGTGCCGATTTTTTATTTAACGTGGAATAATGATATCATCTATTATGAACCAACAAACCTCTTACAATATATAGGCTTAAACTTAAACACTCGATTACCATTTTTAGTATCTCATGTGAGTTTGATCATTAAATTTTTATTACGTAAATGGGTTTTTTAAACGTAAATGTTTTTTTTTTTAACAATCTATGTTGATTTCATCCAACTTAATTTGTTTTTAATATCATTAATCTAAGTTGATTCCATCCAACGTAAGTGGTTCTTAATATCATTAATTTGTTTAAAATAAGAAGACATTCTTTGTTGTTCATATGTAACAATAATAATAATAATTTGTCATACAATCCAACCCACGATATTAAACTTCAAATATTATAGTTTTCAAAATATTGTAGTTTTCAAGATGAAATGCTACAATCTGGATGGGGAAGGAAACGAAAGTGCACATTACATATGTTTTGGTCCTTGCTTGAGAGAAAAACTATGATGAGATTTAAGAATACATATAAGAAAGAAAATGATGGTACTATTTTATTACAATTGGTAAGAAATTTCCTACCAATCAAGATGACTGAAAAGGTATAACAAAATCACATATTCAGAGAGAAAACGTAAGAGAATTTTCAGAGAGAGAGATCCAGGTTTATTCCCGCCCACTACCTCCTTCTCCCTCTCCCTATATGAAAGATTCCTCACACAAATTCTTTCAACATGCTATTGCGGTTACGTGTCCTAGTCCCATGTCTCACTTCCTGAATTTCCGGATTGTTAGCAACTACCCAATCATTTCCCATATTTTGCCCCTCTCTTTGTATATTTGTTGCATCGTTATTTATCATGTAAGTTTGTCCAGCTCGCACCTTCATTACATTACCTTCCCCTTTCAGAACAACCTTATCCTCAAGGTTGATATGAGGGAAACTATTTTTAATAAACTCGACATCCTCACAAGAAGTATTAGCATTGTTACAATTATCCCATTGGACCAAAACCTGAGAACACAACTTAAAACCGTGTAAGGGTTTTCAAACAAATTATTTGGACCAAATGTTTGGACCAAGACTTGGGATTTTCAAAAGTGAAACAGCGCAAGAACATCTCTAAACATTTTTTCAAGGCCTCTGCTTGACCATCCGTTTGTGGATGGTAAGCGGAACTCATAGTAAGTGTTGTGCCCTGCAACTTAAATAAGTGTTGCCAAAAAGAACTAGTGAAAACTTTGTCGCGATCCGACACGATGGACTTTGGAATGCCATGTAACTTGACAATATGCAACATGAATGCTTCAGCCATGACTTTGCTACTGTAGTTTGATTTTAAAGGCACAAAATGGCTGTATTTGGAAAGTCTATCGATCACCACCATAATAAATGTGAACCCACATGAATTTGGCAACCCAATGATGAAATCTATGGCGATATCCTCCCATACTTGTTGGGGTATAGGTAGCGGTTGTAACAAACCTGTAGGGAGTGAGTGACTCGCTTTGTCCTGTTGACATATAATGCATTGTTGCACAAACTTAGTAACGTCTGCTCGCATTGTAGGCCAATAAAATTGAGAGGAAAGACGTGCTAATGTTCTGGCAATACCAGCATGGCCCCCAATTGGTGAACTATGATATTCCAGAAACACCTTTTCAATCAAAGGACTTGGTGCGGGTAACACTAGGCAATCCTTCCAATAAAGCAACCCATCTTGCACTTTGTAACGCGCATCAATATGACCATTTGCCAAACATAATTGAATGAGTTCATGAAATTTAGAATCAGCCTCAAGAGCATGCTTTAACTCGAGTAAGAATTGTGACTTAGGCTTGGACCAAGCCATAAAAAAACATGTGACAATGCATCGACAACAATGTTCTCTTTCCATGGTTTATATTCAATTGTGAAGTCATAGCCCATAAATTTATGCAGCTAAGCTTGTTGCTCAGGAGTTTGTAAGGACTGGTCTAGCAAACTTTTTAAACTTTGGTGATCTGTTCGGATGACAAATTTATGCCCCAACAAATAATGACGAAATTTTGCCAACGCTTGGGTGATAGCAAACAATTCTCTAATATAGGCGGATTGTTTCTGTATTCTAGGTGCCATCTTTTTGGAGAAAAAAGCAATTGGGTGACCATGTTGACTCAACATTGCACCAATTCCAGTTCCTGAAGCATCAGTTTCAAGAGTAAAAGGTTGAGTAAAATTAGGAAGGGCCAAGACGGGGGTTGTAGTAATGGCTTGTTTTAATAATTGAAATGCGTCATCGACATTAGTAGTCCAAGCAAAAGCTTCCTTTTTCAGCAAATCAGTAAGGGAAGCCACAATAGTAGCATAAGACTTGATGAAACGTCTATAATATCCGGTGAGTCCCAAGAAACCTCGTAGTTGTTTGACATTCTCCGGACGAGGCCATTCCAACACTGCTTGGACCTTACTCTTGTCCATCGTGACCCCAGAACCCGACACCACATGTCCCAAATAATCTACTGCTAGTAGGCCGAAAGAACACTTAGAAAGTCGAGCATACAACACATGTTTTTATAAAGTCTGCAAAACTGATTCCAAATGAGCCAAATGCGCCACCCAAGAGGGGCTATGAAAGAATTAATGGTTGAGTTCAAGAGGGGGGGTGAATTGAACTTTAAAACTTTTTCGCAAAACTTACTTTCTTTTGGAAGAATGAGTTATCTTTATTCAATTCTTGCAAAGATAATTTGGTTTTAAACACAACAAGTTTATAGACAGAAAAAAAAAGAGATGAAAGAAGAAATTCAACACACAAATTTATACTGGTTCACTCTAATCCAGAGCTACATCCAGTTCTTGACAAACCTGTCAAGTTTCCACTAATACCAAGTGAAAAATACAAAACCGTAGATGTTCACCAATCTACACCAAGAACTATCTTACAAACCCACAAGATAGAATCTTGAAAACCACCCAGTAACCAAATCCAGTTACTGTACCAAGTGGAGATCACAATCCAACCTGCACAATCACACTTTTACAAAAGAGTATGGAAAGAAAAACCTGTACTTGAAGTTCTAATTGTCCGAACGAATTCTAACAACACTTTCTCTCTTTGATTGACCATAATTCTGATCACAAGACCTTATGATATGAAAAGATTCTTGAATGCGTAGAAAGTCACGTATATGAAAGTTTCACAGATTGATTTCACAAGTTTTCTCAAGTAGTGTGTTGTGTTGTTTTTCAAAAGATAGATCAATTCTCGTATATATAGAGTAAAACATAGAATCGAACGTTTCATCCGTCAATAATTGTTTCGTAGAGTCAAATGATCGATTAGTTTGAGAGTATAACGAGAGCTTAGAAGATGATTCGATCGATCGAGTTATGACGATCGAAGCTATGATCGATCAGAGTACATTTCAATCGATTGAAACCACGATTCAATCGATTGATTTCATTTAAAAGTTCATTTAATCGATTGTTTCGAGTTTTCAATGGATTGAAACAGACTTTATGAAAAATGATAGCTCTCTGTTTCAATCGATTGAAAATCATTTCAACAGATTGAAATCCTGCAGACTTTTAAACGAAAAAATAACCTCTCTGTTTCAACAGATTGAAAAATATTTCAACAGATTGATTTTCCGAAAACTCTTAGATTGAAAAAATAGTCTTTCTCGTTTCAACAGATTAAAAATCATTTCAACAGATTGAAAATGCGAAACTTTGATATTGAAAAATTCATTGAGTTATTTTAACTTGTTGATCCTTCGAATCAATCAATTGAAAATACGACTATGTATGATCACTTATTATGTTGAGTGATTTTAACAGATTGAAAATCCTTTTCAACAGATTGAAAAAACTTAGTTTGTTCTTTTAATACTTAAATGTAAGTTTTTCATGCAGAAAAATGATTTTCAATGGGATGCAACATTATAAGGCGCTTATCACAAAATATAATGGACTATCAAGAGATTAAGTGCTTAAACTTAAAACCTAATCATCTACACACCCACAACCTAAGCCATATCTATGTCTTCATCAAATCCACCAAGTGCTTCAATCTCCCCTATTTGATGGAGACAAATAACCATTGCACTCGCATAAAAAATAATGCACCGGAGACATATATTTTGTGGTGTGTGTGTAGTGATAGCTTTAAGCAAAATACTTCTCCCCTATTTGATCGCATCAAATAGATTGTTTTAGTTACGATCCAATGGGACCACGTGGGTACCCCAAATATAAAACAGAACATTAAAAACTAAGAAAAGAAAACGTAATAACGTAAACATAAAAAGTCTTCATTCGTCCCCGGGCCTTGATTGAATTGTAGTTCCACAATCCCGTTGTAAATGTCTTCTAGTTGATTATCAATATGTTGGAACCTTGCAATGAAATTTTCATCCAAATAATGCTGCCGAGCCCTCGGAGCGACAGATCATCTCCATATGCCTCCTTTGGTCCGATTGCAGCTCGCTCATTTGATGTAACATTGTTCTTTCAAACCGAGACAAGGGCGTGCCACTGTCAAGGCAGTGGATTGTATGGAATCATTTCCAGTGGGGTCACTTCTTCCATTGGATCGGATGGACGTGCTCGCGAAGTTCCAGGAATATCGTTGTTGATTCCTTCCTCTTGCTCTTCTTCTTCACTTTCTTCACTTCTCCCAAGATCTTCTTTCGAGATCCATTCACCATCAATTTTAATGAATCCCATTTTGTGAAGCACAGAATTATTTATTCCATTCGTTGGTCTGACGGTTTCAACAAGTTCTCCTTCTACATTGACACCAAAATGTGTTAAAAACTTAAAAATCGAATAGCATAAGGATACCCGAAATCACTAAGTCTCTTGGCTTTGATCATGTGGTCCTTGATGACAAAGACCCAGCTCACCCGTATCTTGTGGTGAATGCAAGACATCGACACTAAATCTCCTTCATTTAGCACCGCATGATTGCTTCCCCGGGTGTGAGCTGCCAGGACACAATGAAGGCGAGAATCCTTTCTTCCAGCTTTCAGCCTTCCCAGCATTGAAAGAACTGACGTAATCACGAGTATTCTTCATGCATGACCGAAAGTACTCGGACCTTATTAAATTCCTCCACATCTCGAAGTGTATCCTTTGGTGACTTTTACACCAACATCCTTTATTCCAAAGAACCTCCTTCCGGATGTTGGGTGTAATTTCAATGTCTACACCTTTAACTTGGGTTTTCAAAGTGGAACCTTCAAAGGATAAATTTGTGAAGAAAACTTTAATCAAATCAGATAAATCCTACCATTTAACTCCGAAACTTCGAAGCTTTTGGTGTTGTAGTAGCTTTCGAATGCCTCCGAATCCTTCGACATCAAACCAGGAAAACTTTAACATCTTCTGAATGTTGACTTGCTTCCTGCTCAATTCATGGATAAACAAATCCATTTTCTCTTGGTCCCCATTGAACCAAGTTTCAATCCGTCCTTCAACATTCGGTTCTTGCCGTGCAGAGAAGACTCGCCTCTGCTGGTCTTCTTCCTTCCAGACTTCGTGCGCTTGAGCATACTTGATTTTTGGGATGAGCATAACAGAGAAGAACCGAGAAAAGAGAAAGTTCAAAGAAGGAAATAATACTATAGGAATGAGAATACACAATCCTTTCTGCTTCAAAATTTTTGTCTTTACTGTTTTATTGCTTCTGCGCAGTGATGATAAAGGTGGAGAGAGAAGAAATTGCTACTGAACCATTTAATTACCCTCTCAGTAGATATCCAATCAGGGTCAATCAGTATTAAAGAAAGTAGTTGAAATTTTATCTCATTGTAAATGTATTCAACCTAATCTGCAGTAGATGTTTGGATGTAGTGCTAATACACTTAACCCTAATTAATCAGTTGATTTTTCGTGAAACCAATTTATTTTGTAATTGCAGATACTTGTAAGTGAAATAAACCGATTGAATCGAGAATTAAATCGATTGTTATTGTAAGAGAAAATCATGCAGAGTACCATAAGTGAATCCAATCGATTGAATCGAAGATTTAATCGATTGATTTATAGAAGAAAGTATGCAGAGCTACAAGGTTAATGAAATAAATCGATTAAAAGCTTATCTAATCGATTGAACTAATAACATATCAATACCAGAGAGTAAGAATCAAGAAATCAACAGATTATTTCGCAATTTCAATCGATTGAAACAAATAATATCAAGTTATTCATGCAATTATTAATCGATTGAACTTGTTATCAATCTGTTAAAAAGCATACAATCACCGTAAAGAATCAGCTTATGCAATACTAGATATATCTAGAATTCCTAATTCAGTCCTAAGCATATTAAGTCTGTCTCTAGGAAGTGGTTTAGTGAATAAATCAGCCTAACTGTTTTTCGCATTCAACGAATAATATCTCACAAGTCACCCCTAGATACATGTTCTCTAATAAAGTGATGTCTAATTTCAATATGCTTAGTTCTAGAGTGTTGAATAGGATTCTTAGTTAAGTTTATTGCACTAGTATTGTCACAAACCAGAGGTACCTTGTTTAGAGTCACTCCATAATCTGTCAGCTTGTTGCTTGAGGTAAATGCTTTGAGAACAACAGCCTCCCAACCGCAATGTATTCAGCTTCTGCAGCTGACAGAGCAACACACGCTTGCTTTTTGCCGTGCCACAATATAAGACTCGCTCCCAAGAAATGACAAGTACCAGAGGTACTTTTTCTCGTCCAATCTACATCCCGCAAAGTCAGAATCGGAAAATCCAACAAGTTTAAGGGATGCACCTTCAGGATACCATAGTCCAACATTAACAGTTCCTTTAAGGTACTTCGTAATCCTTTTAGCAAGCTGGTAAGATGTGATTCCTTTGGATTTGCCTCGAAATCTTGCACAAAGGCACACACTAAACATAATGTCGGGTCTACTAGCAGCTAGATATAGTAGTGAACCAATCAAACCTCTATATTTAGTTTGATCAACAGTATTTCCCTTTTTCATCTAAATCTAGACAATAGCTAGTAGACATGGGTGTAGAGGATTCCTTGCAATTGTGCATATCAAATTTCTTTAACAACTCATTGCAGTATTTAGATTGACTAAGAAAAATGCCATTTCTTAATTGTTTAACCCGGAGACCAAGGAAGAAATTCAATTCTCCCATCATAGACATTTCAAATTCACTTTGCATTTCTTTTACAAACTTATTACACATGGCATTATTAGTGGAACCGAAAATGATATCATCCACATACACCTGCACTGTAATAATGTCGGTCCAGCATTTCTTAATGAATAGAGTTTTATCAACCTCACCTCGCTTGTACCCTTGATCAATTAGGAAGTTACTTAACCTCTCATACCATTGTCTAGGTGCTTGCTTTAAACCATAAAGGGCCTTTTTCAATTTGTAGACATGGTCAGGATGCTTGTGATCTTCAAACCCAGGAGGTTGAGAAACATATACTTCTTCATTGATGAGTCCATTAAGAAAGGCACTCTTTACATCCATCTCGTAGTAATCCGAAACCACTTATACAGGCATAAGCTGATAATAATCTAACAGCTTCAAGTCTAGCTACAGTTGCAAAGGTTTCATCAAAATCGATACCCTCTTGTTGGTTATACCCTTTGGCTACTAACCTAGCTTTATTTCTAGTAATAATGCCGTGTTCATCTAGCTTGTTTTTGAATACCCACTTAGTACCAATTACATTGATATCTCTGATTTTAGGAACTAATTCCCACACGTTATTTCTTTCAAATTGATTAAGCTCATCATGCATGGCACTAACCCAGTATTCATCATTTAATGCTTCTTTAACTGTCTTAGGCTTTATTTGTGAAATGAATGCCATATGATTACAGAATTGGTTAAGAGTATGTCTAGTAGATACTCCCTTATTGATTTGCCCGATGACATTGTCTAGAGAGAGATCTCTTGGGACAATCCACTCTTTGGGAAGCTCTTCCAGAACACCTTCTTCCTGTTCTTCAGTAACTGTTGGTGGATCAGCTTTTGCAGGATCAACTGTTTGATCACCTTCTTCGACAGTATGCTGATCTGAGCTACTGGGAAGTTTCAACTGATAAGAATTATCAGTTAATTCTTTTATGCTTATCAGATTGTGCTTGAGACCTTCAACAAGAAGAACATTGTGAATGGTTACTGATTCACCATCTCCAATATCTCCAGAACCTAGAATTCTTCCCTTGTTGTTGTCTCCATAAGTCACATGACCTCCATTCTTCAATTTCAGCTTCTGGAATTTTGAAATGTCACCTGTCATGTGCCTTGAGCATCCGCTGTCCAGGTACCAAAGGGACTCTTGTTGCTGTTCCTGAAAGATCAAACATCAAGTATTTGGTACCCTTTAAATATTTTGGGTCCTTAGGAGTCAAACTTTCTGCTTAACATGTTTTGGAACCCATCTCTTCCTACCTTGCGGCACAAAATATTTTCTAGCATGACAGAATTTTATAGTATGTCCTTTCTTCATGCAGTAATGACAAGATGAGAAAGGGGATGCTGTTGTTTTTCCGTATGAAAAGAAGTTCAAATATTTTTTAGTTTTTACCCCATTCTTAGGTTTGTACCCGATTCCGTAATGTTCAAACACACAGCTTTGAGACCCAAGAAGTGCATCTAAATTCTCTTTACCTTGAGTAAATTTTGTCAAGGTTTTAGTCAAGTAATCAACCTTATTTTGTAAAACAATACACTTTTCACAATTCTTATTAACAACAACATTATCCGCAGATGAATAGATAATATCTAGATGTTCTAAATCTGTTTTGCTTTCTAATAGTTCTTTTTCCATAACTTTAACTCTATTTTCTAACCAGTTATTTAAACCTTTCAACCGATTATTTGTATGAGATAAATTTTTGGCTTCACTATGCATTTCATTGAAAGCATTTAGTAATGTGCTGTAATTCATTTCATTCTCTGTAGGAGTTGAACTTACATGTGATGAAGAGGATTCACAGCCAGCCATCAAACATAGGTTCACCTCTTCACTTTCGGATTCAGAGCTGGAAGATGAATCATTGTCTTGCCAAGCTATATAAGCCTTTTTCCCTTTGTATTTTTACTCTTTCTTGTTCTGGTTCTTGGTCTTTTCCGGACAATCACTCCTTATATGACCCTGTTTACCACAAGAATAACAAGTAATAGTATTTTGAACAGATTCAGTCTTTTTATCATTGTACTTTTTTACTTGGCCAGTTCTGTTCTTTCTTCTAAGAAATTTCCCAAATTTCTTAACCAACAAAGTCAGGTTCTCTGATTCATCTTCTTCAGATCCACTGTTTTCTTCAATCGTCTTGAAAACAATATTTCTACTTTTCTTTTCTGCATTCTCTTGTTCTTTGAACCGATTGATTTCCAACTCATGTTCCCTTAACTTACGAAAAAGTGAAGCGGTAGTCATTTCAGTCAAGTCTCTTGATTCTGATATAGCTGTCACCTTTGGTTGCCACGTTCTGTCCAAACACTTTAAGATTTTGATGTTCAACTCTTCTTTGTCAAAAGTCTTTCCTAACCCAATTAGATGATTGACTATGTGCGTGAACCTTTCTCGCACATCCGCAATTGTTTCTCCTTGCTGCATTTTAAACAACTCATAGTCCCTGATTAACTCATGCTTTCTTGCCCTTTTCACATCAGATGTTCCTTCATGTGTGACCTCTAGAATTTCCCACATCTCTTTGGCAGAGGCACACTGAGACACCCTGAAAAACTCATCAAGATTTAAAGCAGAGGTAATAATATTTTTTGCAGTATAATCATATTGGACTCTCCTATTTTCTACATCAGTTAACTCAACCCAACTTTTCTCAAAAACTTTACCATCTACTGTATGAGTTGGTTTAAAAGGACCATTAACAATTGTTTCCCAAATACCTCTATCAAGGGATTCAATAAAGATTTTCATTCTAACCTTCCAGAAAGAATAATTCACACCAGCAAAAAGTGGAGGCCTGTTTATGGAGGCTCCTTCTGAAAAATTCATCTTTCCCTCAGCCATTGGACCGATTTCTTGAGTAACTTACAAGAACCAGCTCTGGTACCAATTGAAAGAATTAATGGTTGAGTTCAAGAGGGGGGGGGGTGAATTGAACTTTAAAACTTTTTCGCAAAACTTACTTTCTTTTGGAAGAATGAGTTATCTTTATTCAATTCTTGCAAAGATAATTTGGTTTTAAACACAGCAAGTTTATAGACAGAAAATAAAAGAGATGAAAGAAGAAATTCAACACACAAATTTATACTGGTTCACTCTAATCCAGAGCTACATCCAGTTCTTGACAAACCTGTCAAGTTTCCACTAATACCAAGTGAAAAATACAAACCGTAGATGCTCACAAATCTACACCAAGAACTATCTTACAAACCCACAAGATAGAATCTTGAAAACCACCCAGTAACCAAATCCAGTTACTGTACCAAGTGCAGATCACAATCCAACCTGCACAATCACACTTTTACAAAAGAGTATGGAAAGAAAAAACCTGGACTTGAAGTTCTAATTGTCCAATAAAATTGAGAGGAAAGACGTGCTAATGTTCTGGCAATACCAGCATGGCCCCCAATTGGTGAACTATGATATTCCAGAAACACCTTTTCAATCAAAGGACTTGGTGCGGGTAACACTAGGCAATCCTTCCAATAAAGCAACCCATCTTGCACTTTGTAACGCGCATCAATATGACCATTTGCCAAACATAATTGAATGAGTTCATGAAATTTAGAATCAGCCTCAAGAGCATGCTTTAACTCGAGTAAGAATTGTGACTTAGGCTTGGACCAAGCTATAAAAAAAACATGTGACAATGCATCGACAACAATGTTCTCTTTCCCTGGTTTATATTCAATTGTGAAGTCATAGCCCATAAATTTATGCAGCTACGCTTGTTGCTCAGGAGTTTGTAAGGACTGGTCTAGCAAACTTTTTAAACTTTGGTGATCTGTTCGGATGACAAATTTATGCCCCAAAAAATAATGACGAAATTTTGCCAACGCTTAGGTGATAGCAAACAATTCTCTAATATAGGCGGACTGTTTCTGTATTCTAGGTGCCATCTTTTTGGAGAAAAAAGCAATTGGGTGACCATGTTGACTCAACATTGCACCAATTCCAGTTCCTGAAGCATCAGTTTCAAGAGTAAAAGGTTGAGTAAAATTAGGAAGGGCCAAGACGGGGGTTGTAGTAATGGCTTGTTTTAATAATTGAAATGCGTCATCGACATTAGTAGTCCAAGCAAAAGCTTCCTTTTTCAGCAAATCAGTAAGGGAAGCCACAATAGTAGCATAAGACTTGATGAAACGTCTATAATATCCGGTGAGTCCCAAGAAACCTCGTAGTTGTTTGACATTCTCCGGACGAGGCCATTCCAACACTGCTTGGACCTTACTCTTGTCCATCGTGACCCCAGAACCCGACACCACATGTCCCAAATAATCTACTGCTAGTAGGTCGAAAGAACACTTAGAAAGTCGAGCATACAACACATGTTTTTATAAAGTCTGCAAAACTGATTCCAAATGAGCCAAATGCGCCACCCAAGAGGGGCTATGAAAGAATTAATGGTTGAGTTCAAGAGGGGGGGTGAATTGAACTTTAAAACTTTTTCGCAAAACTTACTTTCTTTTGGAAGAATGAGTTATCTTTATTCAATTCTTGCAAAGATAATTTGGTTTTAAACACAGCAAGTTTATAGACAGAAAATAAAAGAGATGAAAGAAGAAATTCAACACACAAATTTATACTGGTTCACTCTAATCCAGAGCTACATCCAGTTCTTGACAAACCTGTCAAGTTTCCACTAATACCAAGTGAAAAATACAAACCGTAGATGTTCACCAATCTACACCAAGAACTATCTTACAAACCCACAAGATAGAATCTTGAAAACCACCCAGTAACCAAATCCAGTTACTGTACCAAGTGCAGATCACAATCCAACCTGCACAATCACACTTTTACAAAAGAGTATGGAAAGAAAAAACCTGTACTTGAAGTTCTAATTGTCCAGAACAGATTCTAACAGCACTTTCTCTCTTTGATTGACCATAATTCTGATCACAGCACCTTATGATATGAAAAGATTCTTGAATGCAGAGAAAGTCACGTATATGAAAGTTTCACAGATTGATTTCACAAGTTTTCTCAAGTAGTGTGTTGTGTTGTTTTTCAAAAGATAGATCAATTTTGTATATATAGAGTAAAACATAGAATCAGAACGTTTCATCTGTCAATAACTGTTTCAGAGAGTCAAATGATCGATTAGTTTGAGAGTATAACAGGTTAGAAGTGATTCTGATCGATTAGAACTGAAGTATGATCGATCAGAATACATTTCAATCGATTGAAACCACGATTCAATCGATTGATTTCATTTAAAAGTTCATTCAATCGATTGTTTCGAGTTTTCAATGGATTGAAACAACTTTATGAAAAATGATAGCTCTCTGTTTCAATCGATTGAAAATCATTTCAACAGATTGAAATCCTGCAGACTTTTAAACAGAAAAATAACCTCTCTGTTTCAACAGATTGAAAAATATTTCAACAGATTGATTTTCTGAAAACTCTTAGATTGAAAAAATAGTCTTTCTGTTTCAACAGATTAAAAATCATTTCAACAGATTGAAAATGTGAAACTTTGATATTGAAAAATTCATTGAGTTATTTTAACCTGTTGATCCTTCGAATCAATCAATTGAAAATACGACTATGTATGACCACTTATTATGTTGAGTGATTTTAACAGATTGAAAATCCTTTTCAATAGATTGAAAAAACTTAGTTTGTTCTTTTAATACTTAAATGTAAGTTTTTCATGCAGAAAAATGATTTTCAATGGGATGCAACATTATAAGGCGCTTATCACAAAATATAATGGACTATCAAGAGATTAAGTGCTTAAACTTAAAACCTAATCATCTACACACCCACAACCTAAGCTATATCTATGTCTTCATCAAATCCACCAAGTGCTTCAGGCTATACACGAGAATATCATCAAAGAATACAAGCACATATTTGCGCAAAACATGTTGAAAAATGTGATTCATCAAGCTTTGAAAAGTGGCTGGTGCATTAGTGAGACTGAATGACATGACTAACCATTCGTAATGGCCATGATGCGTTCGAAATGCCGTTTTATGACGATCAGCGGGTTGGACCAAAATCTGATGATACCCGGAGCGTAAGTCCAACTTAGAAAAATATTTGGCACCATATAACTCATCCAATAGTTCATCCACAGTTGGCATGGGAAAACTATCCTTGATAGTGATTGCATTCAAGGTCCGATAATCAGTACAAAATCGCCATGAGCCATCTTTTTTTTAACTAACAAAATAGGGGCTAAGAAAGGACTCGTGTTAGGCTGGATAAGGCCTTGCTCAAGCATTTCATGGACCAATTTTTCAATTGGCTCCTTCTGGCTATGAGGATACTGGTAAGGACGAACTTTGACTGGTTTAGTGCCTATCTGTAAAGGAATAACATGGTCATGAGCTCTTGGAGGTGGCAGGCCTGATGGAAGCTGAAAAATGTTTTGATACTTGTGTAATAAAGCAACCAGATCAGGGGGCAAGTCAGTAGGGATCTGTAATGGCCATTTCGCACCAAGCTCAAGTTGCACCAGCTGAATTGAAAAACATTCAGCAATAGCTTGTGTCTGTTGCATCCGACGCATATGATGTAACTGTGCTGGTTGAGGTTGGGTTAGATGTTCTCCTTGCAAAACAACGAACTTACCCTGCTGAAAAAATTTAAGAGTGGACGTGGCATAGTTCGCAATGTGAGGACCAAGAGTGGCGAGCCAAGATGACCCTAGAACAAGGTCAGCACCTGAAACTGGAAGTAAATACACTAGAACCACCAACTGATGACCCTGAATTGTCACTGCCAACTACTGTATCCTTCCCTCTGTAGTCATGGATTGACCATTGCCTACAAAAACTGGAAAGCCGGTAACAGGTTCGATTAGTAGCCTCAAAAATTGAGCAATCCGAGGTTGGGTAAAGTTGTCTGAACTGCCGCCATCAACCAAAACCTTAACTGTAATAGGCCCAATATGAGTAGTGAAGCCAATGGTGCCCACACTACCCACTCCCTTCATGGCATTGAGTGAAAGATGATGTTCGGTTTGACACACTTCATTAGCCGTTTGTGATAAATCAGGGGGATCCGATTCATGAGAATCCCCAAAGTCATCATTAATTAATTGCAGCATCAACATTTGACGATTTGGGCATTTGTGAGTGAAGGAAAATTTCTCATCACAAAAATAGCACAGGCCTTTTTCTCTTTGAAGCTGCATCTCCGCAGGGGAAAGTTTTTTGATTTGGTTGTGTTTGGTGTTTTGAGACAGAGGTTTAATGTTAGGATTGGGAAGTAAAGGTGGTAAGTTGGATTTTGGTAGGGTACAAGAGGTATCAATTTTGGTATTATAGGGGGTGCGATTAGGAAAAAAATTGGATGATCGGTGCGGAAATATAGGGTTCTTAGCTGCAATGGGGGGATTATATTTCTCCTCAATAATTTGGCTAATGAGACAACCTTGGGAAGGCTATGCGGAGATAATGCCATAACATCCCTATGAATCTCATCTTGAAGGCCACTCAAAAAAATAGTCCAATAAAGCCTCATTATTGATGCCCGACACACGGTTAGCTAAACCAATAAATGCTTTGTAATATTCACCAACAGTACTAGTTTGGGTAAGCTTGAATAAAGAAGCCCGAGGACACTCATATGCGGATGGCCTAAAATCCAATGTTAGGGCATCAGTAAAAGCATGTCAAGAGCAGAACGAAGATGATCGTTGAATCATTTGGAACCAAGACACTACATCATTATCTAAATGCACCGAGGCAATGGACAATCAATTAGCCTCAGCGGTAGCATAATAGTCAAAAAATTGTTTCGCTTTAAAGATCCAATCCAGAACATTGTTACCATCACAACGAGGAAAATCAAGCTTCACGTTTCGTACTTGGAAGGGTGGCTTAGACGAGTTCGATGGACCATGGGAGGGAGAATGACGTTGCAGCAGAGTCTCCAAAGCACTAGAAATCTGATTGAATTTCGAATCATTTTCTTGAATCACCGACTCCAGGTGTTCAAAACAAATAGAATTCACCGATTCCAGCTTTGCGATCTGGGTTTGTAGGTCCAAGTAATATCTTTCCAATGTTTCAGAATTTCGTTTAACATCCGCCTGGATATCCTTCAATCTGGTGTTTTCCGCCATGGCTCAATGAAAGCACCAATGTGATGAGATTTAAGAATACAAATAAGGAAGAAAATGATGGTACTGTTTTATTAAAATCTGTAAGAAATTTCCTACCAACCAAGATGGCTGAAAAGGTATAGCAAAATCACAGATTCAGAGAAAAGGTCAGAGAATTTTCAGAGAGAGAGAGAGATACAAGTTCATTCCCGCCCACTACCTCCTTCTCCCTCTCCCTATATGAAAGATTCCTCACACAAATTCTTTCAACATGCTATTGCGGTTACGTGTCCTAGTCTCACGTCTCACTTCCTGAATTTCCGGATTGTTAGCAACTACCCAATCATTTCCCATATTTTTGCCCCTCTCTTTGTATATTTGCTGCATCATTATTTTTCATGTAAGCTTGTCCAGCTGGCACCTTCATTACATAAACTGGGACATTTTATGCGACAAAAAACTGAAAACATTACTGTAACAATGACAGTCAAGGAAGGGGAAAATTGTCCTATTGTTAGTGCAGAAGAGTATTGCTTCTGTCGTCGTAGAAACCATTTGCGAGCAAATTGTCAAGCACATTCAACATGAAGAGGTAAACATTATTGTTGGAGTTTTGAAAAAAAATGAAGGAACAAATAAGTTCCGTAAAAAAGTAATTTAGAAGTAAATAAGAAAGGAATTGTCGTGTAAAAGATGTATTTTTATTTGACTAGTAAAGATGATAAATACAACTGAAAATCAATCCGAAAAATAGGCATGACAACGGAGCGGGATGGGAGCAGGTTTTGTCTCCCTGATTCCCGCCCCCAATTTTTTTAACCGTTTCCGTGTCCGTTCTCGACTGTCGGGGTTAGAAATTAAGTTTTCATCCTCGTATCTGTTCGATTTCGGGTTTTCGACTCTTGTCTTGTTCTCGTTCCCGTCTCGTCCCCGCTTTATATTATTTAAAAAAAAAAGAATTATTTTTCTATTTGTATGTATTTTTTATACATAAATAAATATTTATAATTTTACAATTATTATTATTATTAATTAAATATATTTTTTAATTTATATTAAAATATGAATGTAAAAAAATATTTAATCATTTTTTCTTTATACAGTATATAGAATATTTATAACATTATTATTATTATTATTATTATTATTATTATTATATTATATTCAAACATTTGATTACATATATAAGTTAATTCATTTTTAAGTTGTCATTTAAAAATATGAAATATATAGTTTATAAGAAAATATTTAATAAGTCAATTTTTATTTAATTAGTTCGAAGTAATAAAAGTTTAAATTATCAATTCTTTAAAATATAATTATTTTATTATGATAAAATTTGATATATGATAAATAAGAATAATAA
Source organism: Sphenostylis stenocarpa (assembly GCA_963425845.1). NCBI lineage: Eukaryota > Viridiplantae > Streptophyta > Magnoliopsida > Fabales > Fabaceae > Sphenostylis > Sphenostylis stenocarpa. The sequence goes on from OY731405.1 coordinate 19,049,328, forward strand.
GATATAAAAATATGACATAATAAAATCTAATAACTATAAATTATAAATAAAATAATATTAGTTATTATTACATATATAAGTTAATTAATTTTTAAGTTGTCATTTAAAAATATGAAATATATAGTTTATAAGGAAATATTTAATAAGTTAATTCTTATTTAATTAGTTCGAAGTAATAAAAGTTTAAATTATCAATTCTTTAAAATATAATTAATTTATTAAGATAAAATTTGATATATGATAAATAAGAATAATAAGATATAAAAAATATGACATAATAAAACCTAATAAATATAAATTATAAATAAAATAATATTAGTTATTACTAAGATTTATGTGAAATATTTAAAAAAAGACAAAAAGGAAGAAAAAAATTAACTTTTGTTGCAGGTAACATTAATTGTCCAAGTGGGTCGGATCACAATTGAATCGTAGCGCTTGGGTTGTCTTAAGTAAAAAAGTTGCGTCTCGACTAATAGCTTATAGTTTTTAGTCAAGTGATAAACGTTTGATCCTAACAATTGATATTAGAGCCAAGGTTTCGATTATAAAAGACAAAATAATTAAAAAGTGGATAGAAGAAAAATAAAAATGATGAAATATATAAAAAAAATGACATTATATGTAATAGAAAAAGAAAAGAAAATACTTTAAAAATATTAATATTTTAAATTTTAAATTTAAATATAAAGTCGAAACGGGACGAGGTCGGGGTGAGGATTGATTATCCATCCCCGCCCCCGACTTTTTAAAGCGGGGAAACCTGAATCTGCCCCCATTCCCGGTCAACTCGATTTTTTTCATATTAAACTCAGGATGGAGATAGATTGACCAACAAGTACGGGTTTAATTATCATACTCATCCCGCATGAGATACAATATCATCTTTAATAACTTCCTAAAAATCTGGAATTACTGTTGACTATAAATTATTTGAAATAGTTGAACAATAAAAAATAAAATAAAAACTAAGATATTTCAGCGTGAATGATAGCATCTGAAACACAACTACATCACTCTTCCTTGTTTCGGTTGGCTGTAAACTCCAAGTTTTTTTCTAACAAACTCAAACTTTCTTCTTGGTAAAGGCTTTTAAATATATCAACAAGTTATAATTCAGATTTGCAATAATTCAACCTAACTGTACTTTCCTTTTGCACTTCTCCAAGAAAGAGTAACTTGATGTTAAAGTGCTTTATTTTTTCAAGAAAAACAAGATTGTTTGAAATAAAAATAGCAGCTTGATTATCAACAAATATTTCTTGCTTCATATTCATATCTACTAGTATTTTTCTTAATCATAAAGTTTGATTTACAGCAACACTAGCCATAGTGAATTCAATGTCTGTAGACTACCCCACTCTATTTTGATTTTTGGAGCACCATGAGAACACACTTCAGGTTCATCAACTAGTTCGACTTCATCTCTTTTGCCTGACTTCTCTTTCTGGCACACTTGAAGTATCTACGTTCTTGCATTCACCTATTATGAATTTTTTCAAAAATTTTTTAGCATGCTTCTTTTGACAGATGAATACTTCTCCATTTAATAAGTCACTTCCCTTAAATATGTCATCTCAGATTTGCTTCATGTCTTTTATAAACTTTCTCACAAGTTCTTCATTGCTTCTTATAACCAGCAGGTCATCCTGAGACAATGAAATTGATTTCATCACCTTTAATGTAAAGGGTAGCTTCATTAAGATTTCTTTTGAAACCCAATTGCATCATGTTCTTGGAGTCTATTCCAGACCTTACAAGGCCTTCTTGTCCAAGTACATCTTGCCCTTTCACTACAAAACCTTTAGGTTGCTCGACATAAGTCTCTTCTTCCAAGAAACCATTTACAAATGTTGACTTAGCATCAAGTGGTAAACTTTCCAACCCTTTTGGCTAGCTATTGCAAGCAGTAATCTGATTCTATCTAATCTAGTAACAGGAGTAAAAGTGTCAGAAAAATCAACATCGAAAATTTGAACATACCCTTTTACAACAAGCCTTACTTTATGCTTATTGATTGAGCCATCAAGATTCAACTTGGTTCTAAATACCCACCTCACACCAATCACTTTTCTATTTGTGGGTCTTCTCACCAACTTTCATGTTTCATTTTTTTTCAATCATTAAAAGCTCTTCTTTCATTATTGTAGTCTATTTTGGATCCTTTTCTGTTTCGCAAAAATTTATTAGTTCAAGCACAACCACATTACATCTTTGGCAAATATCAGAAAGTGATCTCATACCTCTATTCTGGAGTACTCATTAATAAAAATAAAAAAGTACCAGTTACCATCGAGAGATTGAGTGATATGAGGTCTAGCCCCATCTGTGTATATCAATTGGAGCTTCTGAGTAGCTCTCCAAATTGATTATTTGAATTGAAGTCTTGATTGCTTTCTTTGTTGCGAAGCTCTAGGAGTTTTAGATTCAAGACATAGGAGACCTTAAACCAATTCCATTCTATTGAATATAGTGAAAAATTATATATAAAATTAATTTATCTTTTATTTAAAATACATAAAATAAAACATTTATAATTAAGAATCATATAAATAAATATGAAAAATATATATTATAATTAATAATATCTAAAATATTAACACATTCTTTACAAATTCACAACAATTGCACGATTAAAGTGTCCAAAAGCCTCTTGTACCAAAGTTCATAGTCGACATTTATTGCTGAGAATGCTATTTGTTCCACCTTCATTGGATCAAGCGCAAAGCTTTTTCTTTTGATTTTTACTTTGAATACGTAGTTGTGATTTGCATCTTTACTTAAACACTTATCACTTTTAAAGATAACTTTGAAACCTTTTTTAATCAACTGGCCAATACTCAACAAATTTTGACTGATGTTAGGTACAAATAACCCTTCTTTGATAAGTTTTGTACCTGAAATACCTTCAATTGCTACTATGCCTTTTCCTTTAATTGCAATGTATTCTCCATTGCCATTCTTCACTTTGGAAACTACAGAAGTATCCAATTCCTTAAAAAGGTCATGATCAAATGTCATATAATTAGTGTAACCACTGTCAATTAACCACTTCTCGCTTGAATTGGAGACGGCAAAGCAAGTGGCCACAACAAATTGCTCCTCTTCTTCATCAGCAACTTGAGCAACGTTCTTTTGTTGCACATTCGCTTGCGTGACTGTCTTTTGTTGATTGTTGCTTTTGCAGATTCTTTGATGATGCCCTATCTTCAAACATTTTTGGCATTGTTGGTATGGCTTCCTCCAACACTTTGAAGGTGGATATTTTTTCTTCCACAGTGTGTATAAGGAGAGAAATCAGAATTGCCCTTCTTATATCTTTCTTTTTTTCTTTTCCCCCTAACTCGAGCTTGCCTTCATAGCCAGTGAACCTTCAACACACCCTTCAGACCATAAGCGCTCTCTGCTCCTACAACGCATTCATCAATTTTGCCAAACTAAAATTTGACAGATTTTTGGAGTTTTCCGACGAATTAATGGTATCTTCAAACCTTTCAGGAATAATAGTTACAAGAATTTTTTCTACTAATCTAGAATTAGGAAATTTAGAACCAAGTATTCTTACTTTGTTTGTGATTCTGATCAGTTTGTCAAAGTACTCATTCACTGTCTCAGATTCGTTCATCTTTTGAAACTCAAACTCCCTGATGGGGTTTAGAACTTTCATTCCTTTAATCCTTTCATCTCCTTCATACTTCTTTTTCAAGAAATTCCAAACTTCAAAGGCTGATCTTATCATCATGATTCTAAGAAAAATTTCAGGAGAGACAACCGCAATTAACGAAGTTGGTGCCTTCGATTTTCTTGATTTTCTCTCTTTGATCTGCCCTTCTGTCGGGTTTACAAGTAATGGATTCTTAATAGTCCTTCTCCGCAACTTTCCAGAGATCATTTGCCTCAGGATGAACCTCCACCCTTGCTGCCCAGACATGATAACCTTCACCATAAAAAATTAGTGGTGCTAGTGATGTGAATGACATTTCTAAATCCATAGATAAAGAAAACCAAGATAAAGTATTTCTCAGTCACATGTCTCTTAAGAAGAGAGCTTTGATACCAATTTGTTGGAGTTTTGAAAGAAATGAAGGAATAAATAAGTTACGTAAAAAAGTAATTTGGAAGTAAATAAGAAAGGATTTGCTATGTAAAATATATATTTTTATTTGGCTGGTGAAGACTTAAAATACAACTGAAACTCAAACTAAAAAGCTAGAAAATAGGAACTACTCATGGCATTCGATACCATGTTTAACAACTTCCTAAAAATCTGAAACTACTGCTTACTAAGATATTTCAACATAAATGAAGAAATGGTAGCAACTGAAGTACAACTTCAACAATTATTAAGTGTTGAATGATTTTATAACAAATAAAAGAATCAATTATAACTCATTCTAATTACATAGTTCAATTTGTCAGTAGGAATTCTATTATGGTAACTCATACTTGAGTCAAAGAAATACAATTATGTCTCATTAAATTTGAAAGTTTCTATTATTTGTTATTTATATACGGTTATTCATTATGGTTGTATGTGTGCCACACAATAATGTAGACACCTGTTACAAACTAGAAGAGTAGTGTTTACATGGATACAGATTTCAACCAATGTCTCTTGATCTATTCTCTTTCCTTTTCCCTTAAACATCAACTGTTCTTCCTCCCTCTCCGTTGTCTCTACCCAAAAATTGTGTACAAACATCTATTTTGTTCCTGATTTAAGAGAGTATGATTGCTTTTCAACCCATTCGTCATAATCTTGTAGCATCTGCTGAAGTAGCAGTGGCACCAACTTGTCCACCAAAGCTTGCATCATTCTGTTGCATAGCCAAAAGATGTTAATCATCCTAAGCAAAACGGCAATTTAATAATTTTTTTCTTCAAAGTGATAGACAAGAGTAGGACATACTTTGAGTACAAGGTGAGTACAGACAGAAAAGAAGAAAAACAAAACAACTCCTTAGATTTGCTTGCGTAGTTTTCATATTTACAGACATATTTGGATAAATGTCACAGATATAGGGCGTTGGAAAGAAGAGTTCATCAAATTCCCATGAGATTTTTAAATTCATGTCTCTCTCAATCTCAACCTGTAATTTCTCATTCAAATCCAAATTACAAAATATGTTTCTGTCAGAAGGCTACAGGTTTGGAACCCAGAGAGACAACCAATAGCTACTGTAAGTTAATTGCTGAATATGATTCCAATCATCTTGCATAAAACTGATCATTTATGTTAAAACAGAATCCAGAGCAAAAATAGAACTTTTGTGCATATCCAGGAGAATCACTAGGAATTTCATCTCATCATTTACTAATATCTAATATCATAATTGGTAAAGTCAAAATTGAAATTAGGAAAATAAGCCATCAATCAGAAAAATAGTTGCTGGTGATTTTTGCTTAAATTTAGTCTACAAAAAACTCATTCGATAACTGCAATATTAGCGTACCACGCCTCGTATTAACTTTATCCAGTGCTTTTGAATCTTTCAATTCCCAATTACTTGCTTTCGGTTATATTCCTCATTCCCATGAATTAAAATGAATTAAACCTAACATCTATAGCCAGCAATAGTTGAAAATTTAAAAGCAAATCTACATGCAACTGTAGAGATATTAAAGTATATCTAAACAAATTGATGAATGAATATTTTATTGAATAGGAGTCAAGCCTTTAAGTAACAGCAGAAAACAAAAGACAACTGACATAAACAAATTAAAACAGAACCTAAATATTTGCGTAACAGACTCAACAAAATATAACAAACTTCCACAAACCTTCCCTTAAACTAATTTTTTTACAAAAGCCAAAACCCAATTATATAATATATAAAACTCTTTTCAACGCACCACTTAAACCGCACCGTTTTTAGAAGCAGTTACTTTATTTATATCAATATCCTGCCCTATAAAGAATCTTTGTCCTTAAGGATTAAAATTGGAAAAAAATTTCTTTAAATCATAGAAAAAACTCCCATGTCACGTCTTCTGGCAGTCGAGTCTTCTGGCAGTCGATTTTACAAGAACTTTGGTGACTGCCATCTTCTTCTCTTCACTGTCATTCCGGTTCGTTCTGTTGCATTCTTCTTTGCTTGATAAGGCAACTCCGTGGAAACTATTGCCTCCCTCACATGTTTCTTCAATTGCGATATATGAAATACAGATCTTTGAATTCTTATAAGCTACCTCTCCTATCCTATCCAAAATATAGTAGGGTCCATAGTATTTGGGACTTAATTTGACATTATGTCTGGAGATTACTGAAATTTGTCTATAGACCTGTCCAAAATCTTGTAGGATCCATAGTATTTGGGACTTAATTTGGCATTGTGTCCGGAGATTACTGAAATTTGTCTATAGACCCGTAGCTTCACGTAAACCAGGCCCCCAATTTCATACGCTCTATCAGATCAGTTTCTGTTGCTTCATGCGTTCTTATGCTCTCTTTAAATGAAATTTAATTAACTTCAGTATCTCTTCTCTTTTAGTGAGACTTTTGTCCACCAATTCTACACTAGATTCCCCAGGTAGATATACACTAGATTCCCCAGGTAGATAAGGTAGGTGACTTCACCCATTTGTGGGGTGAATCATTACTCATACTTCTCAATTAGATTTCCAAACACCTATTTACAACCTCCGTTTGTCCGTCTGATTGAGGGTGATAACTTGTGGACAATTGGACTTACACCCCATGTATTGCCATAAATTCCTACCAAAATTGGCTAACGAAAACCGAATCCCTGTCACTAATTATAGTTTCAAGAAATCCATATAATTTGAACACATGGTCTAGAAAAGATTGCTGAATACGGATGAGTTAGGGCCATAAAATGAGTTGTTTTACTAAGTCTATCCACCACTACCATAATCACATGTTTGCCTTCTAAATTCGGTAGTCCTTCAATGAAATCCATGGTGATATGCTGTCAAATAGTTTAGGGAATGGGTAGAGGTTGCAGTAGCCTAGGACGGGTAGCAGTGCTATACTTATTCTGCTGACAAATAGAACAACGTTGGATAAAATGCTTAATATCACTGTTTAATCCCTTCCAATAAACCACCGCCTTTACTCTTTTTAAAGTAGCATTAATTACTGAATGACCTCCTTCCGCTGATGAATGTAGCCACTGTAAAACTTTTTTTCTTAACATCATGTCGTTTTCCACTTCATCCGCAGCTCATTGTTTCTCCATGTATAATGTTTGTGTTTGTGTCTGTAAATGTCCCTTTTTGATTAGTATTTCCCTGTAGTTCTTTTATCACCTGCAAATTTATGTCTGTAAGCCATGATTGCTGTATTTGATTCATCAATTCAGATTGTAATTGAAGTGTAATAATTCCCTTGTATTGAGAGAGCATCAGCTACTACATTGTCCACTCCTTTCTTGTATTCTACCGAGAAATCAAATTCCATCAATTTCACCAACCATTTTTGCTGAAAATTTATAGTCCACCGTTGGTCTAGAATATATTTTAGGCTGTAATGATCTGTTTTGATTATAAAATGCCTCTTCAGTAAATAGTGTCACCACTTTTTTATTGCAAAAACTACTCCCAATAATTCTTTTTCATATGTTGAATAGGCCTGCTGTTGATTAAAAGTTAGGCTAATATAGGCAATAGGATGATTGTCCTGCATTAAAACCGCCCCTATCCCTTGTCCTGAAGCATCCACTTCAACCAAGAACACCTTTGAGAAATCAAGGGCAGTGCCAAAACTGGTGTGCTGCTCATCAACTTTTTTAGTGCTTCAAAGGTTTCATTGGCTTTGTTTGCCCAAATAAATTTGTTATTTTTCAACATCTCTGTCAAGGGTTTAGCTATTACCCCATAGCCACGAAAAAATCTCCTGTAATAACCTGTTAAGCCCAAAAGCACTCGCAAGTGTTTAAGAGTTTGGGGTAAAGGCCATTCCACCACTACCGCCACCTTAGCCGGGTTTGTAGACACTCCTTTGTTAATAATATGGGCCAAATACTCCACTTGCTGCACCCCAAAATAGCATTTAGTTCTTTTAGCAAATAGAGTGTTTAATCTAAGAGTTAAAAATACCTCCTTTAAATGTTGTAAATGGTCTGTCAAATTCCTGCTATATATCAATATGTCATCAAAAAATACCAATAAAAACTTCCTCAAAAACTTGTGAAAAATAGTGTTCATTAAACCCTGAAATGTAGCCGGCGGATTAGTGAGACCAAAAGGCATCACCAAATATTCATAGTGCCCTGCATGGGTTCTAAACGTTGTTTTCCACACATCATTCGGGTTCATCCTAACTTGATTATACCCTGCACGCAAGTCAATCTTTGAAAAAATAGTAGATCCTATCAATTCATCCAACAAATCATCTACTAAAGGAATGGAAAATTTATTTTTTATCGTTCCTTTATTCAATTCTCAGAAGTCCACACAAAGTCTCCATGACCCATCCTTCTTCCCTACAAGAATGACTGGAGTGGCATAAGGGCTGCAGCTGTCCCGAATAACACCAGATTGCAAGTATTCTTGTATGAGTTTATCAATAATAAACTTCTGATTCTTAACATACCTATGAGGTCTTTTGTTAACCGGATTAACTCCTTGCATGTCTTGGTCTAAAGGGTGACAATTGTTGTGGTTCTCGAAATACATCCGTAAATTCTTGCAACAAATTTTCAACTCCCACCAATAAAGTTACCTGATCCACATGTGTAGTCAATGAACACAGTAAATCGTCCTTGGAGGCACTAAGATGCATCATAGACAAATGCACCCCTTCTGTAAAAGCCTTGCACAACTGCTATTTGGTTGCAGTTTTAACCTTGGTATTAGTGGATCCTATTAGCACTTGTCGTCTTCCTTGCACTTGAAACTCCATTGTGAGTTTTGTCAACGTTCCACAAAATATCACCCAATTTAATGAGTCAATCAATTCCCAGCACCAGATCACAAAATCCCAGAGGTAAAAGAAACATATCAGCTCTAAAAGTAGTGTGCTGAATATTCCAAATGAAATTCTTGACCATTGTCGAAATCTTGATTTTAGAGCCATTCGCTACAACCACATTCAAGGGATTAATATTTTCTACTGCACACCCATATTTTGCTGCTACTTGAGTGTCCAGAAAATTGTGAGTGCTCCCAGTGTCGATCAAAATGTGTAAGGTTTCTTTTGATAATAACCTGTAATCCTCATAGTTCTAAATCCTGCTACTCCTGTCAACGCATTGACTGAAATTTGTGGTTCTTGAGCAAGTAATTGGGTTATCTATCATTTGTAGACACCTCATTAGTATCCACCTCATCCTCCGCCTCTATTATATGAATTTGTAATTTTTTGTGGGTCAAACCATGTTCTGGGAATAAGGCTCATCGCAAAAATAACATAGTCCTTTAGCTCTTCTTTTCGACATGTACGTTGGTATTAAGGTCCTTTGTGGTTTAGGTTTCGAGATTGCAGTAGACGTTGTCTCCGTGACTTGTGTTGGTGATGAAGCAGGACCCAAAACCCCCCTTTGAAACCTTGCAGAAGTGTTGATTGAATTGGCCGATTCATACATCCGTGCCAATGTAAAGACACGTTGTACGGATCTGGGTTGGAACATCCTTACCATCTCTTGGATTTCTTTCTTTAGCCCACTAAAAAATTAACTTAGTACATACTCCTCCGATAGATTCAATCTAGTAATAATTGAATTAAATTCTTCATGATAGTCGTCCACCGATTTCTTTTGCTGTAAACGCATCAACTCTGTCATAGGATTGTCACACACATCGCCAAACAGATCACATAAGCGTTTCTTGAATTCAGTCCAAGAAAATGTAAAGGAACTCAAACAAGATTTTGCCAAAGCAGTATGCCACTACAACGCTTTGTCTTCCAAATGCACAATTGCTAACTTCGTCTTGAAATCTTCTGGGGTATTATCAATGAGAAAGTAATTTTCACACTGATGTATCCATTGATTCACGTTCTCGCCATTGAATCTGGGAAAATCAATACGTATCATCCGAGTTTCACACACATAATTTGGAGTTGAACGTGCACCCCACAACATATTATCACTAGAAGAATTGGTATTACTCTCGGCCATTTTCTGTGTAACCAATTCTTGCATTGTTTGTTTCAAAGAAGAAGCTAACTTCATAAAACAAGCATCCATCTTTTGAGATATACGTTATTCCATGTCTCTGGATCGAACGGGTAGCGTCTGTCATGTGAGTTTCACAGGAAGGACCGATTGATGCCAATTTATAAAAGAAAAGCTAGAAGGAAGAAAGAGAAGACGAAAGAATAGAAGGAACCCAATAGTAGGTTATAAGAATATTGAATCACAATTACAATTTTTTTACAAAAGCCAAAACCCAATTACATACTATGGTAAAACTCTTTCCAACGCACCACTTAAATTGCACCGTTTCTAGAAGCGGTTACTTTATTTATATCATAATGCTGGAATTTCAATAAATAGTTTTCGAAATTTCTGAAAAGACTCCAATTTTAAAGGCTTGGGCATAATATCTGCAATTTGGTCTTGCGTTCCGCAATGAACTAGCTAAATGACTTCATCTCTTGTGAGATCTCTGAGGAAGTAAAACCTTATCTATGTGCTTACTCCTTCCATGCATAATTGGGTTTTATATAGAATCCCATAGTTCTCATTACCCTTCAAATACCGGATAATTCTCTTAGCCACTTTAGCATGTATTTCTGTTGGTTGAGTCATGTACATGCTAATTAAGCTAACCACATACATCAAACCTGACTAGGTGGTAGTGATGTACATCAGACTACCAACCATTTGTTTAAAATGATTTTCATCAATTTTGACTCCCCCTTCATCTTTACATAAAATATTATCTGGTACAATAGATTTCTTGAAATGGTTCATCCTAAACTCATCATTTCCCATGTATATAAGATCATCCACATAAACATTAATAATAAGAATTTTACCTTCTTTGTTCCATTTGAAGAAGAGTGTTTGCTCATTTTGACTTTGCTGAAAACCTTCACTAACAAAATAAGACTCAATGCAGCTAAACCAAGCTCGTGGTGCTTGTTTTAAACCATATAGACCCTTGTGAAGTTTATTAACCATATGCTCACTTCCCTTCTTCTCATATCCTTTTGGTTGAGCAACATACACGTCTTTAGTCAAGGTTCTACGTAGAAAAGCATATTTGACATCAAGTTGATATATATTTCATCCTCGCTATGCAACAATTGCTATTACCATTCTAATAGTATCCATCCTAGCTACCGGTGCAAAAACTTCATTGTAGTCAATACCATGCTTTTGTGAATACCCCTTAGCCACTAGGCGTGCTTTGAATTTATCCACTTCTCCATGTTCATTTACTTTGGTTTTGTATATCCATTTGACTCTAATCTTCTTTGCACCATTCGGCAGCTCAACCAATTTCCAAGTATGGTTCTTCTCTATAGCTATAATTTCATCCTCCATGGCTTGCCTCCATTTGGCACTTTTTACTGCATCCTCAAAACATAATGGATTTGCAGAATCTACCAAAGCCATCTTCGTCTGTCAGTCCTTCTCCTGACACATAATCTTCCATCCACCTTGGAGCACGTCTTTCTCTTCCTTCTTCATTTATAACATTATGTGTTGTATCAATTTGATCAGCCTTTTCTATTTCTTTCTCCCCAATTGGATTTGCATTAATAAGATCATATTCGTTGTTCCCACAATTAGAATCTACTTGCAAGTCCTCTTTGTAGGCTGCATTCCAATTCCACTATTTTTTCTTCTTTAAAGATGAGATGACATCTCGGCTTACTAAAATTTTTTCTGATGCAGGATCATATAACTTGTACCCCTTTTATTCATCACTAACATCAAGGAGGACACATTTAACACTCTTGGCTTCCAATTTGGTCCTCTTAGCATCTAGAATATGTGCATGTCGTACACATCCAAATACTCTAAAATGCTCAATAGAAGGTTTCTCACCACTCCACGCCTCCTCTGGTGTCATTCCTTTAACAGCCAATGTGGGAGATCGATTTAGAACATATATTGCCCACTTCACAGCTCAGGCCAGAACGTTTTCGGAACTTCTTGGGCAAACAACATTGATCTGACTAGGCTCAATATCGCCCTGTTCTTACATTCGTCCACTCCATTTTGTTGCGGAGTATAAGTTGTACTTAATTGCCTCTTTATCCCATTCAATTTACAAAAGTCATTGAAGTCTGCCAAATTGAATTCTCCTCCCCAATTTGTATGTAGACATTTAATAGCTAACCCACTTTCTTTCTCAACAAGTATTTTAAACCACTTAAAATGATGGAACGCTTTTGATTTTTCCAATAAGAAATATGCCCAAGATTTTCTAGAATAGTCATCTATAAAGCATAAGAAGTACCTTTTTTGGCTATTAGATGCTGGTGTAATGGGACCACAAATGTCTGCATGATTTAATTGTAATTTTTGGCTTGCTCTCCAGTGACTTTGTTTAGGAATTGGCTCACAGTATTGCTTGCCTTGAACACAATCAGGGCACATAATTGTAGGAGCAGACAACAAAGGCAAGCCATGAACCATCTGACTTTTCTGAAGCAATTATAAACCTTGGTGATAGAGATGAACATATCTACAATGCCACAAATGAGGAAGCTCTTGTGTTGTGGTGTTGAAACATATTTCTTTTTTTGTTGAAACCATTGCAGGCAATATAAACATCCTGTTTGAAGTCATATTGGTTTGTAAGATTAATCCTTTACTACACGTCTAAATGATTCAGCCATCTCATTGAAATTTGTTTTCTCCCCACACATGTGATTTGAGCATCCTGAATCAAGAAACCAAGCTTCTTCCTTCCTTGTATGATGTTGAGGAAGCTCAACGTGAGACATGAGCAGTATTTATTCTTCTTCATCAAATTCTGCATAATTAATTTCTTTGTCCAATGAAGGAGATTCATATTGGTAGTGACCTTACTTGTGGCATTTGAAACATTTAATCATGGCTCGATTGAAACCTTGCCTTCCTCTTCCTCTCCCACGTCCTCTTCCTCTTCCCCTTGTGCCAAAATTATCTGAAATCACCGTCAATGCTTGTTCTTCTCCACCTGATCTGATAAAATTTTGCTCATGGACAACTAGAGAACTTTGTAGTTCATCAATAGTAATTTATCAATGTCCTTAGATTCTTCAATTGAGACAACAACATAATTGAATTTCTCAGTTAACGTTCTAAGGATTTTTTCGACAATAGTAACTTCCTTCATATCTTCTTCACCATTATTCCGCATCTTGGTTGCTATATTCATAACTCGGGCAAAATAGTCGGTTATGGTTTCACCCACTTTCATCTCTAGAACTTCAAAGTCTCTTCTCAGTGCTTGGAGAAGGGAACACTTTACTCTAGCATTCCCGACAAACTTTTTCTTCATTGAATCCCATATCTGCTTCGATGTGCGTTTCTCCATAATTTGTTCAAGAATTGTTCTGTCAATGACTTGAAACAAATAATTCTTAACTTTGAGGTCTTTCGTAATCAGATCCTCCAACTCCTTTTGTTGCTCCTCAGTTAACTCCACTCCTTTTGGAGTTTCTTCATAACCATTCTCCACCAAATTCCAATAACCCTTTGATCTCAAAAGGTTTTCCATAAGCATGCTCCAATGGTCATAATGACCATCGAAACGTGGTATGGCAGGTTACACAAAACTCTTATCCTCACTCATTTTATGATTCACTCAAAGGCTGCAGGTTTTTTTGTTATCAGGCCCAAGATGGAGCTCTGATACCAATTTGTAGAAATATTAAAGTATATCTAAACAAATTGATGAATGAATATTTTATTGAATAGGAGTCAAGCCTTTAAATAACAGCAGAAAAAAAAAAAAAAAGATAACTGACATAAAAAAATTAAAACAGAACCTAAATATTTACATGACAGACTCAACAAAATATAACAAACTTCGACAGCAACAACAATACCTTGTGTACAAATATATCGCAGGACAACTCTGGGAAAATAGATTAACTGAAATATGATTTTTATTATTCTTTCAATACAAAGAGATGATATAAGATATATACAAGAGACCTAAACTATTTTAGGAAATATAATAACTCTATTTTATGCTAGGATCCCTTGATTTATGGGATTGTCCCTAGTTATTCAAATCTTATACAGATTACAAGGAAATATACAAATTTCCTTATTTATTCTTTCCTAAAATACTATTTGATTTCTCACACTCCCCCTCAAGCGGGTGAATAGATGTTTTCCATTCCCAGCTTGGATACAATCTTCTCAAAATTATGGCAGCCCAGTCCCTTGGTAAGAATGTCTGCAATTTGGTCTTGAGAGGACACATATGGAGTGCATATCAAGCCACTATCAAGCTTTTCTTTGATGAAGTGTCTGTCTACTTCAATATGCTTTGTTCTATCATGCTGCACTGGGTTGTGGGCTATACTGATTGCTGACTTATTATCACAATAGAGCTTCATAGGTTCTTCCCCCTTTATCCCCAAGTCTTCTAAGATGATTTTAAGCCATATCACATATACCTTGTGCCATGGCTCGGAATTCCGCTTCAGACATCTGGACCGAGCCACTACACCCCGCTTTTGATTCTCCAAGTCACAAGATTTCCTCCAAGAAAGGTGCAATATCCCGTAGTTGACCTCCTATCCACAATTGACCCTGCATAATCGGCATCGGTATAGGCTTCAAGCTTCACATTACCATTCCTTTTGAATAGAATCCCTCTTCCTAGAGTTCCTTTAAGGTACTGCAAAATTCTGTGGGTAGCTTGTAAATGGGTCTCCTTTGGGCTATGCATAAATTGGCTAATTAAACTCACTTGCATAGGCAATATCCGGCCTGGTATGTGACAAATATATAAGTCTGCCCACTAATCTTTGGTACATATCTTTTTCAACGACAACATCTTCTTCTGCATTTCCAAGCTTTAGGTTTGGTTCTAATGGGGTACTAGCAGGTTTGCAAGCCGCCTTGCCGGTTTCCTTGAGCAAATCGGTGATGTATTTCTCTGAGATATAAATATCCCTTTCTCGGAGTGGGCAACTTCAATTCCCAAAAAATATTTTAGTTTTCCCAAAATCTTGATCTCAAATTCCTTGCCTAAGCATTGGCTCAATAATTGTTGCTCTTCTTTATTATCTCCGAGTTAATATTATGTCATCCACATACACCAATAATATTGTTACTCCCCCGACTTGGAATGTTTAAAAAACAAAGTATGGTCCCCTTGGCTTTGTTTGTAACCCGGACTTGTCATAACTTTAGTAAACCCGCCAAACCATGCACGGGGGACTGTTTTAACCCATATAATGCCTTTTTCAACTTGCAAACAGTGTTGGCAGCAACATCTTTACCATATCCCGGAAGTATCTCCATATAGATTTCTTCTTCAAGGTCTCCATGTAGGAAAGCATTCTTAACATCAAATTGTTCCAAGTTCCAACCATAATTGGCAGCAAGGGACAATATCACCCTAACTGTGTTCATTTTGGCAACCGGAGCAAAGGTCTCCAAATAATCAACTCCATAGGTTTGGGTGAACCCTTTGGCAACTAGTCTTGCCTTATATCTCTCAATTGATCCATCAACCTTGTATTTCACTGTATAGACCCATTTACATCCAACTGGCCTCTTTCCTATTGGTAAGGTGACTAACTCCCAAGTGTTGTTCTTCTCCAATGCCTCCATCTCTACATCCATGGCTTGCCTCCATTTTCTATCAGACAATGCCTCGAGATAGGGTATTAGGTAGAAGTACGGTGTTTAGGTTTACTAGGAAGGTTTTATGGGTAGGAGAGAAATTTTTAAAGGACAGGTAATTTGAGAGAGGGTAGAGTGGTCTGTTTGGTGCATTTTCTTGTTCCTTTTCTAATGGCAATTGGGAGGTCGGGATCATTTTGGGTTTCAATTTCAACTCTGCATGCTGGAGAAAAAATTGTTACCTCTTTTTGTGGAGTCGAGTTGGATTCTTGAACATGGCTTGATCCTGGAATGGCCTTAGTCTTCCTTGAGTACACCGAGCCTTCTTACCAAATTTTCCGGTTTCAACATCTTCTTGATCAGCTTCACAATTAATTTCACTTTCTTGACCAACTTCCTTTGCTTGACCATTTCCTTGACTTGTTTCATTTGTTACAACTTCAATTTGATCTTCAATTTGATCTTGTTTAGGTTCAAATATCAAGTGCTGGAAGAATGGGAAAACCAGAATTACTACTTTCAATATGATTTCGTTTAGGTTCAAATGTCAAGTCCGGAAGAATGGGAAAACCAGAATTACTACTTTCCTTATCTTCCCTGAAACTCTCCCCCTAAAGATAAGGTTGATGGAAATAGCCCTCTTGTTCATTGAAGGTAACATCCCTAGACACAAAGAATTTTTTGGATGGGGGGTGGTAGCATTTATACCCTTTTTGAGTGGGTGAGTAACCAACAAAGACACACTTTAAGGCTCTAGGATCAAGTTTCCCCTGTCTCGTACTATGAATATAGACATATGAGATGCACCCAAAAACTCTTGGTTTAAGATTATTTGTAGTAGACAAGTTTGGATAGAAAGACGACAAAACTTCCATAGGGCTTTTTGATCCTAAGACTCTAGAGGGTAGTCTATTGATAAGGTATGTTGCTTGTAAGGACAGACTTTCCCCGTAAATTTTTTGGGACACTCTTTTGGAACAACAATGCCCGAGTCTCGATTTAATAGATGTCCATTTTTCCTCTCTCGCGACCCCATTCTCGTTGTGGTGTTTTGATACAAGAGGACTCATGAATTATACCTTCTTTTTGACAAAAAGAATTAAGGACATGATTGAAGTAATCTTTGGCATTATCTTACCTAAGCCTCTTAATATTAACACCAAACCGATTTTTTACCATGGAGTGGAAGTTTAGGAAGACAGAACCGACTTCGATTTTTGTTTAAGTAGGAAAACTCAAGTGACCCTTGTACAGCTCATCTATAAAGGTGACAAACCATCGAGTACCGAGACACATTTGGAATATTAGAAGGTCCCCATACATCGAGTATGAACAAGATAAAAAGGGAAATTGCTAATTCTATTACTTATTGGAAAAGATATACGTTTGTGCTTAGCAAGTTCACACACCTCACAATGAAGACTCTCAACATCTAACTTGGTAAACAGAGAGGGAAATATAATTTTGATCACTCCAAAAGAGGGATGTCTCAACCGACAATGATAAAGCATGATTTTTTCTCTATTGGTCATCAAGGATTCAGATATGAAGGAGTGAGAGATTCTATTCTTGCTGGGCAGACTTGGATCTTCGAGATAATAAAGGTCATTCCATTCTCTAGCATGTCCAATCATCCTCCCCGAATCCTTATCCTGAAATACACAATGATCGTTGGAAAAAATAACTTTACATGACAAATCCTTTATAAGTTTTTGTATAGACACTAGGTTCGTGGACAACTTTGGTACATGGAGAACATCTTTTAAGGTTATTAAAGGATTGATTTGTATATTTCCTTGACCAGCTGCAGTTATAAGGGTTCCATCTGCTGTGGCAATTTTCTTGTTGCTGGGACATGGGGAATATGTGGAGAAGTATTTGGCTAAATGGTGTCATGTGATCTGTGGCTCCAGAGTCCAATATCCAATAATGGTCAAAAGGCGTATCTGAGACATTTAATCCAAAAGAAGGTGGAAACTTACCTGAGTATGCCAAAGAACACATACCTGTAGGTTTTTCCAGCTTACTAAGAATGGTTTTTACCCTTTCTATCTCCTCTTCCCTTGACATCATAGCAAGGAGGTGTGATGCAACAACAATACAGGCTATCGTCTTAGGATTAAGAAAAATGCAACAGCAATGCAGGCTGCCGTCTTAGGGTTAAGAAAAATGCAACAGCAATGCAGGCTGCCATCTTAGGGTTAAGAAAAATGCAGCAGCAATGCAGGCTGCCGTCTTAGGGTTTATTGCGCGCAGACAGAGCTTCCTAGATCGGAAGCTCTGACACCATCTGGGAAAATAGATTAACTGAAATATGATTTTTATTATTCTTTCAATACAAAGAGATGATATAAGATATATACAAGAGACCTAAACTATTTTAGGAAATATAATAACTCTATTTTATGCTAGGATCCCTTGATTTATGGGATTGTCCCTAATTATTCAAATCTTGTACAGATTACAAGGAAATATACAAATTTCCTTATTTATTCTTTCCTAAAATACTATTTGATTTCTCACAACAACATTACCATGCAGAGTACATAATCTAATAGGGTAAATTTAAAACTATTTACTAAAGAACTCACATATTTCCAGGACCCTCAACAACAGAAGTAGGCATCATGGTAAATGGTTGTGTGTAGATCTGCAGAGAGAGGTCTTTATTTTAATGATGATAAGCAAATGCAAAAATTAGAAATATCAAACTGAATTGAATTTAATATAGTAATGGCTACTAATTTTGATAAAAATCAGTGACCTTTTAGCATATGAATTCACAGCTACAGAAAATCAATTAGTAAAGATTAAGAAGGAATAGTTTAACTTAATTCATCAGTTTCTAGAAAAGAAACAAACCAGAAATTTCACTTTGACAATAAAATTCTACTGAATACCTGCATTTTCTTTCTTAGCCTACAACTATGGATATACTTATATATTTTATGAGGATATATTTTATGAGTAACAGTATAGGTAATACTTATATATTTTATGAGGATATATTTTATACTTACATATTTTATGAGGATATATGTAATACTTTTATTTTTTAAGACGATAAGACAAACCTCAAGTGTGAGATTCAACTTAACATCAACTTCTAAATATGATGTTGCACCAGCACCACCCCAGATCATGTGGTTTACCATGAATGCTGCAAATCCATAGAAATTATTAACAGATTAACATGACAGTTCTAAAAAACACTGAAAAAGCCAAAAAAGTTTCATGAAACATGTATTGAAGATAAACTTGAATTCACAAGAAAATTGTGATGAAAGGCTAGCTATGAGAAAGATAATAATTTCAAATGTTATCAAGTAAATTCTTTTGATATCTGGAGAAATTTCACAATTTTATCTCTTTGCACCCATGATAAGTCCTTTCCTGCATTTTCAGCACCAGAAGATGGAAAATATTACAAAATATAGTATGAGCTAATGCTATAAGGAGGACCAAACATATTTCTCTCTATTCTACGGAAGACAGATAAATTTCTTTGCTGGTGGATTTTTATAAAATATAAACATTTTTACAATTCAATTTGACAAAGGGAAGATTAACAAACACAAGGTACGACTATGCACAAAGAGTACATCATAAATACCTGAAAAGTGGCTGTTTTGCTCTTTCACAACGTCTGAACCCTCAAACTGTAAATAATAAAGTATCAAACAATTAAATGGGATGAGTGACAAAAGGAATGTTACAAACACTCATGTTCAACCAAATTAAGGTTTATATTCATTTATTAAATCTCAGGGCATTGATTAATACGTGTGCTTTAGGAATATTATTAACCAAAAGCTTTGTGAAAGGGGCTTGCATACTAGAAATTAAGAAACTTTACTACTGTGTCTGTGTATGTGTTTTATTCATTAACTCACTCTCTCTCTCTCTTCTCTCTAAAACATAACAGAATTTTAGGAGTAAATTGGTGGTTTAGGCAAGGAGGGAAGAATCTATGTATCAGCTCTTATTTTTATCTCATATTGCTTTGTTTCTTATGATCGGTTGTGTCTCAGTTTATTATGAGCTAGTAAAAAATTGAAGTTTACACTTTTGGGATGGGGAGGAGGGGGTCACACCTTACAAGAAAGCAGCTCAACCAAGCAATCTTCATCCGTTGAGGTAACTCGCAAATCCAGCACTGGGGCAGCTTCAAAGTTTAAAAATTGAAGTTTAGGCAGTTCACATCTACAGATACAAGAATAATTATTTGATTTCAGATATATATTTCTGCCACAACCCAAGTCCAGTAAGATATTTGCCAGAGTTCATAAAAGCCTTCAGAAAAAGAAGTATTTGCTGTCTAACATTCTACATTTTTCAGACAGTTGTTTAGATAATCATGCCCTGCATTATAGGGAATAGTATTTTAAACCTATTTTGAATATAGTGCAACTGACTCTATCAGCTGAACCATTGCATTTTAAGTGTAGTTCTGTATGAGTACCTAAATGTAAGAAACAGCTCTACTTTCTTGTGGACTCATGCAAATCAGCTGTTTATCTGCAGATATTCTTCATTAACAAGAGATACTTTGAATTTATGAAAAATATAATAATTTTGGGTGGTTCCCTTTGAGCAAACTTCAAATCATTATCTATTGTGTTCATTCGTATTGCCAGTGCCAAATATAGCAAGTGAAATTAGGTAAGCATCATAAATTGCAATCTGATCCTTTACTTGACTCTAATTATATTCAGAATCTAGATGAGTAACAATATTTGCATTATACATACCATTGAAAGAGCAACTAAAGCCACAGGAGGGGAAAAACCTGTATGTGTTAGCATCAAGAGAATGAAATGATTCTAAGGCCTTTGTGTTTAAAACGGCTGCAATTCCGCTAGGGTGGTTCAGAAATTCACTGATATGATATTTTTTCTCTCCAAGATCATCATTATATGTTGGCAGCCTAATTCTCTCCTTTTTCGCTGCAGACAAATTTGCCCTCTTTGCATTTGAATTCAAGTTAGTTACTGCCTTCACCTTGAGGTCCATATTCTTCCTAAAAATTCAAATTCATGACCCAAAAATTAACAATTCTTAGCAAAGATCACAATTCACAAGATTTGAAGGTTCAAAACAAACCCAACAGTAAAAAAAAATAAAAAGGAAAAAAGAAAACAAACTACCCTAACACCTCTTATGGTATCTTGAGATTACAAATATTTATGTTTTTAAAAGTTCCATAGCTTTACCACATAGTAGGGTGTTAAAATAGGGTTAACCCCAGGCCCGAAAGATTAAAGGAATAGGTTAGGTTAGATTAAAAATTTTGTAATCTAAATTGAATCAAGGCTATTTTGGCTTGACCGTTTAAGTCATGGATTTACGTCAGACTAGTTCGTAAGTTTATGTACTTGACCCACTTTATAAAATAATAATAATAATTTTAAATAAAAATAAAAGTAATATTATTTTATTAATATATATATATATATATATATTATAAATTAATTTGATTAGAAATTTACTTATTCTAAAATTAAACATAAGATAAAGTCTCCAACATCTAATAAATAAGATGAATTATTGTTTTAGATCAACAAATCACTAAACAAATTGAATGATGATAAAGAAGAATAATTTTTTACCTCTTATTTTGGGATTAAATAGATATTTTCTCTTATAATTTATATATTGAATCATTATATTTGAAATAAAATAATTTTTTTAATATAATTTACATTTTAAAAATATTTTTAATTTTTATTTAAATATTTATTAAATTAAATTTTTTTTTAATAAACTCGTTAATAATATTTTTTTAATTATTAATCATGTCAAAATTGGTACGTTAGTCTCTTGATCTAATAGAGGATCAAATTGTTGGCAAATTTTGGGTCATGTATATATATGATACATAATTTAAATGTGTTAGGGTTATTATTTATTAAGCCAAATAATAAAGTGATCTGACTAAATTAATGTTTTGGCTAAAGGCATATGTCATGAAAATAAAATTGTGTAGAGACCATTGAGCAATTTCTAATTTGATGAGGGGTCAAATTAGAAATACTAAAACTTAAGTAATTAACCTAATTCTGGTTATTTTAAGGGGTCGTGGTCCCTTCTGGGAGCACACACACAGATTTATCCCCATCAAGAAAGAAAATCAATAGGGAAATACAGTTGTTCTTCAGGTGGAAGACCATAAGATCAATATAGTGATCTACAAAGACATCATCATTATGGCTAATTCATGTACGCTTTCGCATTTAGTTTACATCATGTTTATCAGTATGGGATTATGTTTACGTTTGATCGTTAGAATCAAAATCAGGATTATGTTTATGTTTGATCGTTAGAATCAAAATCAGGATTATGTTTATGGTAGTTTAATATTTTTTGTAAGCAAATTGAGTCAAGAAGTCACCAAAGTAACATCTCTTGAATTGGGCAGTTCATGAAAAATATTGAATGTTAGTGTTTGTGTATATTCATGCGAGTATTAGTCGACCCAAAGGAAGATTAATATTTGGCCGAATTGCATACACACTTGTAATGATAAACATGTGATAATTATAAGGATTTGCTTTGCCGATGATAAATCAATCCAAAGACTGGTTTGTTGTTGGACGTGCTTTATTGTCAATGTTTGATTATTACAACAAGATACCTCTAGTAGTTAATATTACTGTCCAAAGACTTGATATTGATGGTGCATTGGGTGTCTTGAGATGGGTTAAACCACTATTTGAATATATATTATTTATTTTTTATATAATGTGAGCATAATTAGTTTATTTCTCGTGTTCTAAATTCAACTACAATTGCTTCGTATATCGCCAATTTAAATTATGTTCCGGTCCTCAATGGAACAAATTTTAAGGACTCGAAAATAGAACATTGATAATATTCTTGGTTGCATGGATATGGATCTTGCGTTAAGGATCGAGCAACCCCTACTCCTACAGATTCAAGTACCTCCGAACGTAAAAGAGATTATGAGAAGTGGGATCGCTCAAATCGCATGAGTCTAATGATCATTAAGCGCGGCATCCCGGAGGTGTTTAGGGGCACTGTTTCGAAAACATCACAAGTGCCAAAGAATTCCCTGCTGAAATTGAGTAGCGCTTTGCAAAAAGCGATAAGGCGGAGGCAAGCACTCTTCTTCAGAACTTGATCTCCATGAAATATCAAGGCAAAGGAAATATCGTGGAGTACATTATGAGCATGTCTCGATATTGTTTTTAAACTCAAGGCACTAAAGCTTGAACTCTCGGAAGACTTGTTCATTCATTTGGTGTTGATTTCTCTTCCTGCAACATTTAATCAATTTAAGGTATCTTACAACTGTCAGAAGGATAAATGGTCTCTTAATGAGCTCATTTCACATTGCGTACAAGAAGAGGAAAGACTAAAGCAAGACAAGACAGAAAGTGCTCATTTTGCAAGCACCTCCAAGGCTAAGGGCAAAAGAAAGATATTAGAGGATCTCGAGAAAGAAGCTGCTAAGGGTCCAGAACAAAAGAAACAAACTCAAGAAAACAAATGTTTCTTTTGCAATAAGACTGGACACGTAAAGAAGAAATGTGTTAAATATCATGCTTGGCGTGAAAAGAAAGGGTTGCCTAAACTACCGGAAGCCAATTGATTCTGAAAGATGGATTTATGTTGGAGATGGCAAATCGGTAGAGGTGGAAGCTATAGGGCATTTTAAATTGTTACTGAGTACTGGTTTTTTATTTGGATTTGAAAGACACTTTTGTTGTGTTGTCATTTAGACGGAATTTAGTTTCAATTTCTTATTTGGACAAATTAGGTTATTTGTGTTCATTTGGAAACAATAAGTTCAGTTTGTCTTTTAATTCAGATATTGTTGGAACTGGTTCACTTTTGATTTATGATAATCAGTATTTACTTGATATTGTGACCACCTATAATAAAACCCTTAATACAGAATCACGTGGTACTAAACGTAAAATTGAAAATACTCACTCAGGTACATTATGGCACAAGTGCTCAGGTCACAATCGAATCGTGACGTTTTGGGCTTGTGATACACTCTTAAAGATATGGTAAAGAGTAAGATTTGTCATTCCACCTTACTAGAATCACTTTGGGAAGAGGCACTAAATACGACAGCTTATATTCTAAATAGAGTACCAACTAAAGCAGCTACCAAAACACCTTATGAGCTTTGGATTGAGCGACAACTTAGTCTGAAGCATTTCCATGTGTGGGATTGTCCAGCTGAGGCAAGACCTTATAAGCCAAATGAAAAGAAATTGGACTCCCGAACAGTAAGTAGTTATTTTATTGGTTATGCTGAAAATCCAGGGGATATAAATTTTATGATCCCACATTAAAGATAATTTTTGAGACGGGAACTGCTACGTTCTTTGAGGATATTGAGTTTGGGGTGAAGAATAAGATTAAGAACTTCATCTTGGAGGAAGAATCGGTAACAATTTCATAACCGATTCAAATAGTTACTTTTGATAAAGTAAGTTCGAAACCTCCACAAGGCATTGTTGATGAACCCCTTACTCAAGATAATTTGGTTGTTCATGAAGAACAAACTCAAGATCCTCAAGAACCTATGCATCATGAGCCAATAACTTTGCGGAGATCCACTAGAGAAAGAAGAAGTGCTATTTCAAATGATTACATGGTATTTCTTCAGGAACATGAGGAAAATAATGATAGAATGGAAGATGACCCAGTTAACTTCCGTCAAGCTATGCAAGGTTCTAACTCTGAAAAGTGGATTGAAGCAATGAAGGAGGAGTATAAGTTCATGTAAGACAATAAGATTTGGGAACTTGTCCCATTACCATAAGGTATGAAACTCATTTGGCTTCAAGATGAATATTGTTGATGATTGTGTGTATCACAAATTTAAAGGGAGACAAGTTTAGTCTCAATCAGTATCCAAAGGGGAATTTGGAAATTGAGGAAATGCAAAAGATTCCCTATGCATCAGTTGTATGGAGTTTGATCTATGTCCAAGTATGTACGCATCCAGGCATAGCATATATAGTTGGGGTTCTAGGCAGATATTTAAGCAATCCAGGAATAGACAATTGAAAAGCAGCAAAAAGAGTCATAAGATATTTAAAGAGAACAAAAGATTATATGCTCACATATAGGAGGTCAAACGAGTTGGAGATCGCTGGGTTTTCTGACTCAGATTTTGTAGGATGTCAAGAATTTGTAACATGCTATGAGGCATCAAATCATGGAATATGGCTGAGAAATTTTGTCACAGGGCTGCAAATTGTGAAAGGTATTGAAAGACCACTTAAGTTATATTGTGACAACAAATCAGCTGTATTGTTAAGGAAAGAGTACAAAGTGGACAGATTTTCATAGAACACTTAAGGACAAACTCTATGATACCAGATCCTCTGACTAGAGGACTTCCGCCCAAGGTCTTTCATGAGCATTTTCCTCACATGGGTGTTTTACAGTTTGAGGAATTTGTGGTTTAGTGGGAGTTAGTCACTTTCATATATTTTATGTTCTAGGTTTAATTTCATATGTGTATACATTGTTTTTTGGACATATTTGGTTATCTATAGATATGCGGTTTTTTCGTTCATTCATTACACTTTGTACATTAAGGATATTATATCGATCTCGATAAGTTAAAGTTTGGACCAGTTGAAAATAGACGTGTACAGATCACCTTCACGTAATTTTTCATGCTACACATTTCATGATGAATCCATGTCATTTCTTTATGTTTGGATGAGTAATCATTGTTGGTTTTAGTTGCGATGATACAATGAAAAGCTGGTTTGGTTCTATATTCTGATATGATTAATGGACAGGACTTTTGGAGTATGCTAAAAGGAATATAATGGTAATTTTGAGCTCATAAAGTCTAACACATTTGTAAGGTTGTAAGAACATATATATTTGTGACCAGTGAGAGATTGTTGGCAAATTTTGGGCCATGTATATATATGATACATAATTTAAATGTGTTAGGGTCATTATTTATTAAGCCAAATAATAAAGTGATCTGACTAAATTAATGTTTTGGCTAAAGGCATATGTCATGAAAATAAAATTGTGTAGAGACCATTGAGAAATTTCTAATTTGATGAGAGGCCAAATTGGAAATACTAAAACTTAAGTAATTAACCTAATTCTGGTTATTTTAAGGGGTCGTGGTCCCCTTCTGGGAGCACACACACAGAACGTAAGTATCAGTCCCGTTCCTTTCTTTCTATCCCCATCAAGAGAGAAAATCAATAGGGAAATACAGGTACTCTTCAGGTGGAAGACCATAAGATCAATATAGTACTCTACAAAGACATCATCATTATGGCTAATTCAGTGTACGCTTTCGCATTTAGTTTACGAGCATGTTTATCAGTATGGGATTATGTTTATGTTTGATCGTTAGAATCAAAATTATTATTATTATTATTATTATTATTATTAATTTTTCAACACAAGTTAGACCGAAAATTATGGTTCATTTAAAAATATAGATTAGGTAGGTCATCAAATTTTTTCATTTGGCCCTGAGGCTAGACCAAACTGAGTTTTGCCACTCATTTTGAGAGTTCTAGCTCGTTGAAATACATTACACTAACAGTTAGCAAGAAAAACATTACACACTTCTCCAAGATAAGTTATTGTAAATGTTTAGAAGGTAGAGATATCGTGTGCAACTTGAAGAAATCACAGAATGTGAGTGTAATTTGCTCTTTAAAATGAATAAACAAATGCTTCTCTAACCTCTTTTATAAAGCCCCAGAAAGAAGTGCTACAATATGATCTCATCAATAAACAAATATTCATAACAAGGGAAAACTATATCCTTCAAGCAGGTTAACACAGTTTCACTCATCATTCAACGCTAAATGTGTTTTATGGATAACAATGGGTCTCTGATAGAACCATTAAAAGGGAAAGAAATCATGTATATGTAATACCCACAACCATAAAAATACTTGGTACCACTAATACTATTACTACCGATGTTATCATTTATAAGAAAAAAAAAAAGCTTCACTCAGTTAATTGTATTAAATTTTATTAATTTCCCAATATTCTTCCTAAACTGTCTTTCTTTGAAAACAAATAGTATAGATGATAATAATACAACCAATAAAATCAAATTGTTTTAGAAAAAATAAGAATGAAATAAAGTAAAAGTAGTTAAAATTTGTTAATATTTGAGAGAAAAGAAGTGTTTTATATTCCTTATATAAATGGAGGTAGTACAATTTTACTATTATGGAACCAACAACCAAGATAATTACACGAACTGACCCGTGGGTGAATTTTTGCGTGGTGGGGGATGAACGCGTGACCCAGTGTTGTTTGTGTCCGAAACAGTTGTTGCTCAAAACGATTGCTTTTGCTGCAAAATGAAACCATGAAGGATTAATGGAAACAGAGAAAGTGAAGTGAGAATGGGAGTGTGTGGTTGCAGAGAGAGAAGAGAAAAGGAAGTGGTGGTTGGAGTAATCACCCATCAATGTGTTGGGTGTTGGAGGAATACGAAGAACGACGAAGATTGAAGCAAACAAAGCAGATTATCTTTTATTAGGAATTGGGGGAAATGCTGCGTTGTCTATAACTGAACTTTAACGGAAACTGAGGTTATTAACCGGGAAGCTGTTGTCCCTATTTGCATGGTTTTTTCAATAAAAAAATTTGATCTTGAATCAATTTAAATAATTATCCAAAAGTGATAGATTTTTAATTAATAGTATTAAGCACTTTATCATCTATAAATATTAGTGCATCCACTCACTTTATATTAAATCCAAAAATAAAATAGAAAGGAGAAATATTTGTGATACTCCTTTCACATAATTCAGTATTTTTCTCTATTATTGGCTAGAATTGTCTGAAAATCATATTTTAATGTTACTCTCTCACATCTAAGTAAGACGAGAGACTGGCTAGATGAGAACTAGAATCCACAAAAAATATGATTTTCATTAAAATCTAATTAATAATAAAAGTATAAAAAATAAGTATTAGAGAAAATGTCCTAAAAAAAACATTTCATTATCAATGAATTTAAAGTTATAAATCACCCGACGTCAACTCTGAAAGCTTTTGGTAAATTACTTTAACAAATGATCTAGTTAAACTTAAAATTAGTATATTTCATTTCATCTTTCTATTCAATATTAATCTCAAACATGTTATAATTTTTCCCATCAAACCAAACACTTCATGACATTATGTAAACTCATGACCCTTCGTGCTACAATTACAAATAAATAAGACTTCAAGTAATATAAAGTGATGAATGTTTTAAGAAGCAGCTGAATCAATATAATTCAAATCTTCAGATTGCAATTTGATCTCAAGTTAAAATAGGTATCAGGTAATTTGCAAACGTGTATGCAAACTTTTAACCTTTTTTTCTTTTAATGGAAAGTTGTGAATAAAGCAGTTTTTTTTCTCTTTCTGAAGATGAATACGTAAGACACCCAAGTTACAGTTAAGTTACCTTATGAATACAAATATTTTTAAGGGTACTACACTAGAGAACAATTTGTCGTCTTATATTCAGTGCTTCTGAATAACCCTGAGCTTTGCACTTCTACTACGGCGGTTCAATTTTTCTTCTTCTCCTGATGGTGTGATTGGTCTTTTTGTGAGAATTGTTCCATTTGGACCATGTATTACTTGCTTTATCCATGCTTCTTTTTCTTGGATTTCATCACTAGTCTTCCTCAAACCACTGTTGAGGCTCTCCCTTTCTTCCAGATCTTCGACCCCTTTAATTATATTCAGAAATGACTGCTTCACAATTCTGTCCTCTAGACTATGAAAAGATATGACAGCAAGTCTACCCCTGGGAGAAAGGCAATCAAAACAAGAATAGAGGGAATCCTCAAGTGTCTTCAGTTCATCATTAACGGCAATTCTCAGAGCTTGAAAAACACGGGTTGCGGTCTTTATCCAACCTTGTCTTCCACCTGTTACATTGTAATTAAAGTGTAAGAGTGAAAAATAATGTTATGCTTCTCTTTGAAGGTTAGCAAACATGAAGATCAGGAATGGTATTGTAAAGAACATAACAGGAACATATTTGGTAATCAATTAATGATGAGAAGTGATGATGATAGTCAAAGAGAAAACAGAACTGGAGAAGGAACTACCTTTCATTGGAGGAGTCACACGTTTAATAAGATCTAGCAAATCAGTGGTCGAATGAAATCCACCATGTAATCGGGCATTGACAATTTTCTTTTGGAGGGTTCGCCAATTACTTTCTTCTCCATATTCTCTTAGGATTCGGCCCACTTCAGAATCTGGCCATGAATTTAATATGTCCTCTGCTTTAAGACTTGCCTGTCATAGGCCTGTGCATCAGTTCAATAGCAAAGAAAAATTATGTATTACTCATCAGCAAACGAGCAACTGGGTATCATTAGACGAGAAACTTGTCTGCCTTGATTATAAAAAACAACAAAGTATTCTAGTCTGGTAAAAGAGGAAATAGGCACATTTTGTCAACAAGAAAGATTAAAGAAAGCCATCAAAGAAGTTTCCTGCATTGTTTAGACAGATGACTTGGTACTAAAGATATTTTAGAAATAAATTTGACTCCTTTAAAGAAAGAGGAAACTTTAGAGAGAGAAGTGTAATAAACTTATTGTTAAGATTCCAACATAAAACCAATTGGCAATATGTCGAGTAGCTTAACATGTATTTAAACCATACCAAATGATATGAGGTAGGCGATGTGGGACTTTCAACACACCCCCTCCAACGAAGCCTGCCGGACCAAGCAAAGGGTACTTTTGACCCAACTAAAGGGCAACTTTTGGCCCATGACAATAACCGGAAAGATGTTAGGCTTTGGCTCTGATACCATGTTAAGATTTCAACATAAAACCAATTGGCAATATGTCGAGTAGCCTAACATGTATTTAAACCATACCAAATGATATGAGGTAGGCGATGTGGGACTTTCAACACTTATAATTGTTATTAAAACACAATTTTAACAACTCCATGACTTGGTGCATGTACGGCTGTATTTGTTACAATCTCTACCATCGATTGAAAAATCAATTGGCTATAACTCCATACATGGTACATATGCATCACTCTCTTTAGAGAAGCTAAACCATTTATAAATAGCAACTTGGACTGAACCATATTAGCTAAGCACATAGACTACAAAGAAAATCACCAGGCAATATTAAACAACATATATTTGATGCCATCTCGGTAATTTGACTATTGCAATTATTATGTCAGCAACAACATTCCATGTATTGCAATATTGAACAAACAGTTGCCACCATAACTATATTCCCATTCCTCCTCAAAAGAGCATAAATTTCACAGTGAGATACAAATGCCTGAGAAACTATACCTGAGGATCCATTCGCATATCAAGGGGTCCATCACCAAGCACACTGAATCCTCTTGCAGGATCGTCTACCTAAAACCAAAAAGAAAAATCAACACTAGTGCCTTTGGAATACCTTGTTTAAATCTTATTTGGAATTAGACATATGTACAACTATAAGTGCTTTTGGAGAGTTTATAAAAACAATTTATACTATTTTTGTAAGTTACTTTTAGCCTATTTCAACAAATTCTTTCGGAAAACTTGAAAACAATTAAACCTTATTTTCTCAATGCTTAAAAAAATACCATTAGAACAATATGATTAAAAAAATAACATAAAACAATGCTCTAACATGATAAACATTTATTCTGTAAAAGCTTAATTGAGTTGTTTGTCCAAATGCACTCCAAGTCTGAGATCCAAACTACTCAGGCACAAATCCAAGTACCATTTGATACCAATATATCATAGTTTTAAATTATATTCCACAATGACAAAATAGGCAGTTATAGAGGTCGTGGCAATCAATAGCGGCCACTTGTAATTTCTACAGGTGAACTGCAATTTGAAACCAGAATATATGGAACACAAGAGTGCAGGTAAGTTAATGAAAGTTACCAGATCCTTTTTGAATAAACTTTTCAACAGACACAGTAGAAAATAAATGAATTACAACACTTCTTCTATAAACTAAAATTAGTTTATGCATAAATTAAAATAACTTTTTTGGAGAAACTAGGGGTATGTTTTGAATAAACTTAACCAGGATTACTTACAGACGGGAAAAATGAAATAAATTTTTCCTAAGTTAAAATTAGTTTATGCATAACTTAAAAATAATTTTTTTAAGATAATTTTAGTTTATGAAAAAACTTATTTCGTTTTCCTATTTTTTCTTCAATAAGTGTTTCTAGGAAAGTTTATCGAAACATATCCTTAATAAGAGAACTTATATGAATTACTTGTACATAACTAATATAGAAGAAATTTATTTCATTTTAACTTCTCATTTTTTGACGTGCTTCTCGATAAGTAAATATGTCATTTTAATATTTAGTAGTAGAACACCTGCATAGACGACATTCCCAAGTCCATTAAGATGCCATCAACCCCCATGTGTAAGTCAGCAAATTCTCTAAGCACAGACTTGACATCTCTAAAGTTCCTCAAAACGGTATACGCTTTGACATCACCACCTAAAACTGCATCAAGGCGTGGCTGGGCAATGTGATGTGCGACAGAGTCCACATCCATCCCCACATAAAACTTCATTTCAGGATGACCCCTAATCACCTGTTTCATTTCATTCCATTCCTCAGCCCTTCAACAATACACGCAAATGAAAATTCCACAATTTCAAAAAGGTGAAACATTTAAGTTAGTTCCTGTAACAAATTCTTAATTCAGTCTCTAGAACAAACCCTCAATTTCGTGTCTACACTTAGAAACTTATTAAAGTTATCCCTATACATTTATACATGTAAAATTATTAGATTTGGTTACTGCCGCCATCACCCCTAATACATCACTGATACGAGTGTCCATTCTTAATTTGGTTTCTATCCATGTGACACATTTTTAACTTGATCATTATAATATAGGAACCAAAATTAAGAATGCGCTACACTAGTAGCGATCAAATTAAGAATGCACTGCACTTGATAGAGGGTCAAATTAAGAATAGTAGTACATGTATAGTTATTAGTGACCAAACTAAAAAATGCTTTACGTGTACAAGAACAAATCAGAAGGAAAACATGAAATAAGTCTCCTCACAAACTAAAATTACTTTAATCTGATTTTGGCGAAACTAATACTAGAGAATATCTATAATTTATAGATAAACTGATTAAAATTAGTTACAACCGGACTAAATAATGTGTTATCAGTAAAGAACCAATTTAATAAGCTTTTACAGAGAAGAATCTAATAAGTTTTTATAACACGAGGCAAATTGAGAATTCGTGTGAATATACTTAAAAATAAAAAGACTTACGGCGATGGAGTGACCGGCTGCGCCGAGGGTGCAATCGACGAAGGAGGTTAAGGATGCGGCGGAGAACACGTCCATGACTTCGCCCAGCATCACCGGAATGTGAGAGAACTTGGAGTCGGTGTGGGAGTCGTTTACGTTGCAATGCTCAATTATTTGGTGTCGGTCGAAGTGTTTGTCGGAACGGGTTCTGCGCTTCTCCTTGGCCAACCCTGCCTTTGCGTTCTCCTTCTTCTTCTCTGAGGTGGTGGCGGTTGAACGAGAAAGCAGAAAGGCTTTGGTGCGATGGACGAGTTTGGGTTTGAGGGAGAGTGTGAGACAGAATGAGGACGATATCTTGGAAAGCATCGCCATTTGTGTGATTTGACTCCCACTATTCACTCATTCCGCAACTTCCTTCAAACCTAAACTCCGCGCTGTGCCAAATGCTGTTTTATCATCTCATAAGGGAATAAAAAAATTGAATATATTTTCTGAAAATACTAATATATGACTAACATGTAAATTATGTTTCCAAGCATCAAAATAAAAGAATATATAAGATTACGTCCTCCATTGCTATCCACTGTCCCAATTTTATATATATATTTCTCATTGTCCACGAATTTTGTCATTCTCTATGCCCAACTTAATTTTGATGTGGTGGAATTGATTTAATGTATTATTCTTTATTAATTTTAAATTATCATTAGTGATAAGATTTTGTATTAATTATTTTTTAATTTAATTTAAAATTAATTATTATTGAAGAGAATTTGTAAATCTCACCCTTATTTGATAAATATTGAAGAAAAGTTCAAATTATTTAAACAAGAAAAAATTAAATATAATTAAAATTTACAGTAATTAAATATTCTTATTTAAAGAAATTATTATTATTATATTTTAATTTTAATTTTTATAAATTAATATTTTAAAAATATAATATAATAAATAATCTTTCAATCTCATTTATTATTATGTGTGTCTGCAAGTCTTATATTTATGCATAATATTTTTAAAATTAGATCGATGAAGTTATGGTTGAGGTGAATTAAATTTAATAAAATAATATTTTTTAATATAATAAATATATAATAAATTTATTAATAATAATATTTTTTTATAAAAAAAGAAAAAAATAAAAATTATTAATTAAAATAAGATGAAATATAATAAAATTTACATTAAAATAATTAGAATATATTATATTTTTTATAAAAAATTATATTAAAAAATTTAATTTTTATTTTTTTATCAAATCAATTCTAATAAAAACCTAAATTTTTTATTTTATTTTCGATTTAATTAAAATTTAATTATTTAAAAATAATAAACCAATTTCTAAATTGATTTTAGTTATCATTTATAACTATGATATTAATATTTAGTTTAAAAATGAAAGTTTTGTTATAAAGTGAATTATCACATTTAAATTACCATATGAATTAAAATATATATTTAGTGACATGAGAAAAAAAATTATAATATTAATTTTGATTCTAATTATATATATATATATATATATATATATATATATATATATTACTCGTTAATTTTCTTATAAACCCTATGTTCATGAATAGTAGCACTACTTTATTTTTATTTTTTATTTTCACGAGTTAAATAAACCCAATTCTGAGAATCCAGAAATGACCTATAATGAGACCCACACCCACCCACTTGGCTCCTCCCTTTCCCCTTTCTTTGGATATTTAATTCCTTTGGTCCACCACCACTACTATCAAGTCATGTTCCTACCTCCCTCCTTTTTTGACCCAAAAAAAATCCTTTCTTTCTTCCTTCCAATATCCCCCTTTTGGCTTTGTCAGTTGCATTCTTCTCTTTGACGTCTGACTCTGTGATATATGGCCATGGATGAACAACAATCATCAGAGCTATTGACATCAGAAAATGGAAGAGAATTGTCAGAGAACTACAGAGAAGAAGGGAGAGAAAAGGGTCCTCATCGTCACCCTCAATCAGGAACCATCTCTTTCCCCGGTGGTGGCTTCATTGGGAAACATAGGTTGCAAGCAGCCCTGACCCACCTCAATAACCAAATCACCATTTTGCAGGTCAACCCTCGTTTTCTCTTCTTACTTTTTTTGTCAATTTGATGATCCATTTTGCTTTGCTCAATAATTTGCTCATTTTTTTTTCTTCATCTTAACTTATAAGAAGAATTTGATGTTGAAGTATGATTATGATGATGCAGGAAGAATTGGAAAAAGTTGAAACAATTGGTGAATCCTCCACCGTTTGCAAGGAGTAAGCAGAGCCAAAATTTCTCATTATTCTTCTATTAGAGTGTCTGTTTTAATCATTGACCCCTCCTCAATCCATTGTGTTCTTGCAGTTTAATTTCAAGCGTTGAATCCACTCCAGATCCTCTCCTTCCATGGTAACAACTTATTCATCCTCATGCTCATCACAGAACCTTCTTCATTACAAAACTTAAATACAGTATCTTGGAATTCACTTATTTTTGTTATTCTCTAACTAAAATTGAAGTCTTATTTTTCATATAACAAAAGCTTACTTATAGAATAAAGAATGCTAATAATACACCTGTTAATACACTTTTTCTATTATATTACACTTACGATTTTTAAAATTTATTGAACTTATAAATTTAAGAAAGAATCATTATGAAATTCACAAAAGTTTGTAAATTTTCATAAAACTGAACCGATTAGAACAAGTGTATTTAAAATAGGGTTCTGATGTAGACTTATACATGTTATTGAAATAGAATTTGAATTGTAATGACAAAAACAGTAGTTATATATTCTATCTGATATATGTTATTTTTTTAAGGATCCAATGTCGCGATGTTTGAGTATTCATAGTAAAATGTTTTTGCAGCACCAAAGGTTCAGTGGATGCTGCTTGGGATCGATGGTTCGGAGCCACCCACCATTCTCGAACACACAAACGTTGGATTTAGGGTTTATATATATTTGTTTTCTCTTCATTTTTTTTTTTTCCTATAAACTATGAACTAAATTGATGAGGAAGATTAACGTCCGACAGTGATAAATGAATTACATTTTCTCAGTTTTTAATGCTTTTTCTTTTCAGAAAAAGAAAAGCGTAATGATATAATTCAATGGAAATTCCTTCGGAAATTTATTATATACTTGTTCTGCTTTGTCTTTGTGCTCTGTTTGTTTCTTATTTTCCCATATTCGTATTTTTATTTGTTAAGGCTTAAATTCATTTTGAACTTACAATTCTGCGAATTTATAATTTTTTATTCCTATAAAAATTTAATTATATATTTAGTCAGTTATTATTTAATATTAAACAATTTTGATCCATTGCAAGTATATCATTAGAAAATGCTACTATATTTATCAATGGTAACTAATGTTTTTAATAAATTATTTTAATGATTAAAATATATAAAATAATATATAATTTAATGATATTAAAATTATAAAAAAAAACTTAAATTTAGGTTTTTAACCTAAAGAAACATATACATTATATTTATATATTTTATAATTATAATATTTATTACATACTCTTGAAGAGGATTTTATATGTATAAAGAAGATTCGTATTTATGTCATCAATATTTAGAAAGTCCCTCGATACAATAATTCCCTTATAATAAATAATATAGAATTGTTTTTGTTAGAGAAAATGATAAATATTTAGAAAATAATTTATTTCAAAAAAATTTGCAGTATATATTTATTAAATTTGTTCTATCTAATAATATTTATATTTATTTCACAGTTTAGAAATTCAAGCTATTATTAAAAAATAATATACTAATCTATTTGAAAGTTTTACTAACGATAAATCAATTTGTTCTTTCTAACGGTATTTATACTATTATATTTTTATTAATCATATTTGTTTTTATTGATTTTTTTTCATGAATAATCATGTTATTATTTCATATTTTCGTGCTCTCGTGATGGTAATTATTTTTGGTGAGATGAGAGTAAATAAAGATGATGGTCGATCGGATGAAAATAGTATAGATTGATCGGATTGATAAGATGATTCGATAGGGAGGAATTTGAATTAAAATAGGCTATAATTAATAACAAGATCTCTAAGAATAAAAAAGCAACAAAAAAAAAAAATATATATATATATATATATATATATATATATATATATATATATATATATATATATATATATATATATATATATATATATATATCAATGTTCTGTAATTTCATTAAAACTGATCAACTCAACTATGATATGACAGAAGACTTTAACTATATATAGCTAAAAGAAGAAAACAAACTATTAATGATAGAATAACTATTTGTTTATTACATAAAACAGAAAGCTAAATAAAATACTGTTTTATAATATATAATAACATATAGAAAACTTTAAATATTATTTATATATTTTCATTGAAGATACAATTATGAATAATTTTTTTACAAATTCAAGCTGTGAGCTTTGGTCATCATATTTACTTACATGAAAACCAAGCGAGCCAATAAATGTTAAAAAGATTCATAACACATGGTGAAATTTGCACGATAAATGAGTCTCACATACAGTCAAAAGAAACTGATATTAGAGCTTTTAGTTTTCTAATTACTCGTTACACTCTTTTTTACTTGATTTTCATTATGTTCAAACATAAGTTTCACATTCTGAATCAGCTAAAAAAATAATTCAAAACTATGTATCAAATTTGATCACGGTTTTGGAAGAATCAAATAACCTGAATTTAAAAATAAAGGACCAACATAAATTTTAATTATAAGAAAAATATATTTAGGAGTTTTAAATTTTTGGATGATAACATAATATGAAGATAATAAAATAACTCTTATTGACTTCCTCAATATCCGTACTTTGTTACCAATATCAAATGATGTTATAACATGTCCCTACAACTTCTAGTTTTGCAACAATTTCATGAATCTCTTTCGTTGCTTGTAGATCATAAGATCTCAACAATGTTCATTCTAATCACTACAACAACACAGCACATTACCGTACAAAAAATCTCACTTTAGATTGTCGTTTGTCTAGATCTGAAAACACTTTTTATTTTGAAAAAAACGCATTTTGAATTTTGTTTGACAAATTAAATACCCAAACACCATTCATTTTGTGGATTAGAGAAAGAATGCAATTTGATTTATGGGTCTTGGGTCTTAATTATTTGGCATATACAACAAACAAACATATCAACAAAAAAAATAAAGAAAAAGAACACAAATAAAAAGTTTGGAATGCTCTGGCACATAAAACCAAAACAGAGAGAAGCATTCTGAATGTTGCATTTAACGCTGTGTAAGATCCAGATGAATTTATTTAGTTGTGTCGCACTACACTCTTCTTTTTCTCACTCAAAATTTCCCTTTTAGAACTTATATATATACACCAATAAATCTTATAAAAGATTATACCATTGAAACTGAAAGTGTGTTTCCTAAAAAACCTGAGATGAAAAATTTGATGTCAAAAGTGTTCCACGAAACCCTGCCTCGGTATGTTGCGTTTCCATTTCCTCATCACAAAGCTCATCTACATAATACGAATATTATAATTTGTGTATATGCAAGGACAAGATGATCAAGTACGAGTATCAAATAGCATACCTGCAATATCTCTATTTTCATGAATCTGAGAGTCCCTCACAATAATTTGATCTCCAGCAAATATATTAGCATCTACAAGCGTAGTATATTCGTTATTAACTTCAATTATTTTATCACCTTTCTGTAATATCTGGTTTTCTTTGACAACCTGCGAGGACAATCATCAGATGTAGAAAAAATAAATTATACATTATGAAGCACTAAATTGATTGCAACAATATATATATAATTTAAGACAGATGCGCTTATTGGTGAAAAAATTGGGAGGCAGAAAATTGGGAAGGGTAGATGAGTAGACTAACTATTAATTTATAACAACAAAGTCAGGCTTTACTTATAGCATGAAAATGAATTGAAAGTGGTTTCACTAACTGAGGCTTGTTGTATAGCATGAAAAATAGAAAGCAGTTTTCTCATCCCATTCTATTTTCAGTTTAGCAGGACATGCCTAATTTCAAAGTAACCATCTAAGTCAGTTTCGGTTCATCTTGATATGAATGCTTTTAAACAAACAAAGAACTCACCCCAAAGGATTCCCATATCATCATTTTCAGCTGATAAATTGATGTTGAAGCAGAAACTTTTAGACTAATCGAACTCCCATTTTTAGTCTTCCGAGAACGTTTAGAAACCCTTCTGTCTGTTTCAACAAAGCCCTTCGCAGCGTCCAAGATAGATTTGGGGATCTCCTTTCCATGGACAAGAATTACACTAATGTCCTTATCGCAATAGTTAAGTTTCTGCACTAAGTCACTACTTTCCTTTTCTCCAATGCAACTTTCGCAAACCTGCATATTGAGAGAAGGGGGAGTATAAATCAAATGAAAACAAATCAGAGAAGTTTATACTTTCTAGTAACATAGTAGGTAAAAGTTATTAGCTCTGTGGGAGAAAATATGGGAGTGACATAGACCACGCAAAATAATGTAGAAGTAGAGAACTATTAACTCAAGTACTTATTTTCAGTCAAGTAACATTAACACATCTGAACTGAAAGTTGATGTTTCAAGACACGATTGCTTTCATTCAGAAACATGCACTACATACAAAAACAAAGGGTTATAGCTGACAGGAAAACAAGAAAAATCAAGGACCATTGCCTTTCAAGCCAAGCTGAACTACACATTCATTCATATATATCAACAACAAACACCATATTAGATAATTTGACAAATGTATGCAACTTGTTTCCACCATTTACTGTGCATATCTCTTAAAATAAAGAAAATTACATTCGCATCCCCTTATTTTTTACAAATTATACCTCCATCTTTTGCATCACTTTGGCACCTCTTAATGAAAAGGTATTAAGTAATGACAATGTGGTTCTCTCCTTTCTCTACAAAACTAAAAGTATTGCTCTCACTTAACCCCAAACCCAAAACCGACATCTATGTAAAGTGTACACAACACAAAGCTTCCACTCCCAACGTCAACTCTAGTACGATGCTGCCTCAGTGCCCTGCCATCACGATCCCTCCATTGAGGCCTTCTCCGTTGCCACAACTCATGACCCTCATCTCCAGATTCTTCGACTCCAACGCTGCAACTGCTGCTCTGTCAGCACCATGCCCTCCCCATTGGCCTTTTCAAACTTGAAATTAATCAAAAATTTTGAGTAAAAAAAGTATTTTTCTGCCTGTCAATATTGGTTTGAGTATTTTCTCTTATACTAAAATTTATTGATTAAAATTCAAAGTTATGTCTAAACACAACTTTAGGTCATCATCTTGTGCTTGGGCCAAAGGAATTTTGTCTGGCAGGGAGTATTGCAATTTTTTGTTGAGCATTCCATAATAATACATGGTCCATGTGTTAGATGGATCCTGTTGGTTGATTGGGTTTTATGTTGTTTATTCTACCAACCCTTAGTCCAGTGGTCTGTTTAGTTAATGACACAGGTTCCTAGAATTTATAAATGAGTTAACAAATTGGTGAAGTTGGGTTACACATTACCAGAGCAACTTGGTTACAGCTCCCTTGACAATTAATTATTCTTGTTTTTTTGTTCCTACTACGGCTATAGCTTTTTCCTTAGATCCAAAGGCATAAATGAGTATTGGGTCAAGGAAGAAGGGAGATGAAGGGTCTCTAGGGAAAGGAGAAGAATGGCAAATGCTTAATCAAATCAAGATTCAAATGGTGAATCGTTTCGATTTTTTTAATAATGATTCGAATTTTATTATGAATCGTAGATAAATAATAAATAAAATATAATATTTTTAACTAAAAATAAGTGATATGATACATTACAATACAATGTGCATACAAAATCATGATTCTAACGTTAAAGTAACCAAAAAGGCATTATTAAAATAAAATTAAAATTAAAAATAAAGTGCAGTGTCATTCAAACAAAAAAGTAAGTGGCAGGGGAAGTGTCATATTCAATCAGAAAAAGCAAATGTCACAAGTGTAATATTGCATGCAAACATAAAAAGTATTTTTATATTATAATATAAATTTGGTTTTTCAGAATTGGGTTTTCAAAATACATCTTCGTGCTCCATGTTTACTTACCTTTCTTCTTCTACACCCAACCTCTATTTCTGCGCACACTCACCGTTTCTGCACACAACAACACCTTTCTGTTTCACTGTTTCTGCACACAGTCTCTTCTCCTCCATGGAGTCTCTCTTCTCCAGAGAGTCTCCTCTTTGCGAGTGAATCCCTTCTCTGCTAGCCTCACACATTACACTCTTCTTCTCCCTTGTTTGCTCTTTTTCTGTTCATCCTTCTTAACCTTCTCAATATATAGTTAGTTTGTTCCAATCAGAATGTGTCCTTCGTTCCAATCGCCCTTTTTCATTTTATTTTTTTGTGTACATCGCTTCGTTTCACTTACTATTCACTTTGTTTCACTTACTATTCACTTTGTTTCACTTACCAGTCGCATTGTTTTGTTTACTAAACGCACGCAGTCTAGAATCGTGCACGATGGAGTTGAATCGCAAATCACACGATTCAACTCCGATTCATCCTATTCGAGTTATAAAACGATACATTCAATAAATTGTTCCAAAAAATAAAGGTTAACAATTCACAATTCAAATCGTGCGATTCTAACTTCAAAGATGAGAAGGTCCTTGTTTATGGGCAATTGGAAATGCAAAAGAGAAGAAAACAGAGTCTTTGTAGAATAAGGGACATTTTGGGAACAAATTTCAGTAAAATTCACTTGCATATCACATGGATGCTTTTGTTAACCAATTGTACGGGCACAGTATAATAGTGTTAAACAATTAAGGGGTTTTCTAAAGGTGTCAAAAACAGAGGTATCATGTGTAATCTGGAAAAAGATATAGAAGATGGAAGTCTAATTTACTCTTTAAAATAAGAAACAAAGTGAACACAGTGAGGTCTTTTCATAATTACTAGTAGAAACTGAATCTGAAAACAAAATATTTCCACAATCCATGAACACAGTAAACAACTACCAGACAAAAGGAGGAGAAAGAAAAGTAGCGCCAGAATCGAAATAGCTTGCACAACAGATTGTGGCGGAGTTTTTGGATTACCTCAGGATACGTCTTAATCACAAGTTGTTCATTCACTCCTATATAACTTTCATTATTCACATTATCCCAAGTATCAAGCTTATCCTCACAGATAGGCATCTCTTTGCAGGATCCATTCAAAGCATTCTCTAAATCATTGACCTTCTCAATTCTTGCAGATATTCCTTTGGTCTCAATACCACTCCATTCTTCACAGAAGCACTTCCAATCATTCTCTGATACGATGGTTAAGCCACCTACCTAGAATCCACAAAGTGAATAATCATAAAACTGAGAGACTTAAAACACACTTAAAGTCACATAGATATGAAAAAAAGGAAGAAACAAAGAGAGAGCAAGTTTATATTGGGAACATACTGTTTAGGAAAAAGATTTAAGGCATACTAAAAATACTGAATTTAATTTCAGCTAATAAAACAATGAGATAAAACTGCAGATGTGCACGTACATGTCACTTGACTGACTAAATTGTAGAAATTCCTTTAATAATTCTAACTTACAGAAGATTCTCTTGAAATTATAGCACTGCGTCTGTAAATCAGTTCAGGAGGCCTTTCTACAAGCCGTGAGTGCTGAAGACACAAAAAAAGGGAAACAAAATTCTTCGTGAAATTGCTATTGATTAAAGATGATATACACATGATGACCCAATCACAGTGACACTATAAAGAGTTAGAAATCTACAATTAAATCCCTAAAATGTATGACGGAAAAACTTTTTTAAAGTTAATATTCTCATAATAATTGCAGACCTAAAAGGTCAACTCAAATTTAACAAAATGCTCATAAGTAGTATACTAAACTGACATAAAAACAAGATGCACATGACATGACAAACGAAGTTTAGTGAGGAAACAGTACCTTCTCACACATCAGTGAATCAATTACTCCATCTAAAGTTTCAGGTTTATCTGAATTCTTCACAGCGAAATTAACGAAATTTCTCCATTTTGAAATCCAAGAGGAAGGAACTAAGAAATACTTGCAATGTAGAGAGAGTGGCATACTTTTGCCAACAAATAATTTCTCATGATTTTGGCGTTGCATTTGTTTGACTAATCTGCATCATGAACAAAAAATTCACTTTAAAATTTTCTATGCCAGTACATACTAAATGTACAGAAAAATCACCTCAAAGAGTCCTCAAAGCAAGCCTCATTAGATATTTCATCACTGCATTGGCAACACTCCCTGGAATCTAAAGGAAAAGTAGGACAACCTAGAGGATCATCAGGTTTTACTGAAATGGCATCTTTATATAAGAAAAGCCAGAAACACTCAGGAACAAGCAACCGCTTGGCACCAACAGCTTGCACAGGCATAAGTTGGCCATGTGGACAAGTAATGGATGTTGTTGGTCCAGCATCAGCTTCAGATGGAGCATCAACAACTTTTCTTTTCCACCATTGCTGCAACCTAAAATTAAACTCATCAGCATAAAAACTTTAGTACTTTGAAATATCCTAACAGACATTGGAAGATAATGCAAAGAAATTAAAACTGAGCACAACAGATGATAGATTTCTCAAAGAATAAACTCTTTTACTATCTCAAAATGAAACAGAACACTTATGCACATCACCTCTTACCCCTTTCTAAAGGAGCAGAAGTGGATGGAAAAAAGATTTGCAG
Organism: Sphenostylis stenocarpa; assembly: GCA_963425845.1. Taxonomy (NCBI): domain Eukaryota; kingdom Viridiplantae; phylum Streptophyta; class Magnoliopsida; order Fabales; family Fabaceae; genus Sphenostylis; species Sphenostylis stenocarpa. The sequence continues at coordinate 19,092,065 of OY731405.1, forward strand.
TCATACCATGGTCTAGAAACATAGTACATTCCATCTTTATAATTTCCATCAAGAATAGCCCGTGCTAATTGCTTCAATGATTCTCTTTGATCGCGATAGGTGTCAGCTGACACCACATTCTGAGCCCCATCAATCAGACAATCCCAACAGCAGTCATCATGAGAAAGAGTTGGTCCCCCACCGTACTAAATTTTACAAGCCAATAAATTAAGCATATTATGCACATAATTATTTTGCAACAAGGGCAAAATATGAGGAGATATACATATGAATAATCGACAAGTCCATAACTAAAAATCAGCAAGTTACTACAAATCAAGAAGTTACTAAATCTCTAAAAAGAAGATTAAACTTTCTGTTATTTTTAGTATAATGTAATACCCACTTCACAAAAATTATCATTTATTAAAACATTTCTCCTCCAGTCCCCCTTCAGAGTCACATATGACAACAGTTTCCCTGCTAACATTGTCAATAAGAACAAGGTAAACTTGACACTTCATGATGAAAATAATCTGCTAATGCTGCTCAGTGATTCACTTATGGGATACAAGTTTTACTCAGCTAACGCTTCCTCTGATAAATCTTTTTATATCTCGCCTACCAGTCTTAGACATCACAATATGTAAAAGATATACAAAACAAAAATCACTTTTCAAATTATTCTATGCCAAGTTACATTATCATTCTTTTTCAATTTGATTTTAAAGGAGCCACAAGATCAATGTACGAAATAATAACACAAGGAGATTAATAAAAAAAAAAAAAATCAAGTACTTAATATATGTCAGGTTACCTTAGACAATAAGATATTCCAAGCTTTAGCAGATAACCGCTTCATTGAAGTAACCTTAAACACTGGAACTTTTCCATGTGAGCATTGGATAGATGTATTGTCAAGAGCACTGTTTAAGATGCAAGTGACATACATTATGGGAAATAATCCTACCAACAACAATTGGCAAAAGGAACACTTGATTCAAAGGCACAAAGAAATGACCTTTGTTACAAATAATTAGATAAACAGAATAAAACCTTAAATATTTAAGGTAAAAAAAAACACAACAGAAGGTATGCACTAACGCTGGAATGTTGCTGTCAGCCCACTGGCGAAGCCAGTCACTACAGATCCAAAAGTACGGTTGCTCTCGTGGTTGTGTAGGAGCTTCTGCTAAAACAGATCGAACTTCCTGTCTCCTCTCATTGATACAACTCAATTCTAAATTTTTCCTATATTTGTAATGCTCGCAAGAATCGAGATACGAGGCATTAAAATTTTGAATCTCATCACAAAGATGAGAAGGGACAAAAGGACTGTCTTGTGCAGTAATTTCATTTCCCTCTACTTCTTTAATGTTAACACCATAAGCAGTGTCCATGTTTTCACCAACATTTTTGTTATGCTTAAGATGGTACATCAGCAAGTATGCATCACTTGATGAAAATGTCTCCTGAAGTGAAGATTGTGAATGAGGAGCATCTAAACCATTACTGTCAGTTAGAATTGCTTCAGAGCAATTAGAAGCATCTGTCTTAACAGATTTAGAAGTTGAAGATGAAGCTGTTTCACCGAATGGATGGAAACCTAAATTAGTAACCTGCTCATCATCAAATTCCCACCATTGTCCAGTGTTTTCATCCTTGATATGGGCGATGTAGTGACCACTATTAACAGCAGTTCCTTTGTGAATCAGTACAGCTGACAAGTCATATATCAATTCAAACTGAGACGGCTCAGACAATCTCCGGTGCATATCAAGTTCAGCAGGAAATGAAAATGCAGAAGTAACTTTCTTCTTCGTTGTATTCTGGCAGTGGAAATAGAAGAATAAAGGACAAAATTTATCAAAAAAAAAATGTTACAAAAAGTAAAATTTACTCCATAGGCATGAAGGAGCTGAAAAATAAGAGGGGGGGAGGGGAGAATGGTATAAAAAACCAATGTTAAATGAAGACAACCACAAGAAAGAAAATGCATGCAATCATTAGCACATTCTCTATCTTTAGAAAACTACTTTTGCATGATCACTAACCAAAAAATAATTTCAAAATATCCTGCACAATTTTGCAAAGTAAATAAAAAATCACTTCTTTATAACCATTCAAAGTTTGTTTACTCCAATTAAATTTGAAATTTTATCAAGGACGACAAATATCTTCCAAAGACACCAAGAAATACAAAAGGGAGAACTAGAAACAAGAAAGCAATGCTCTCACACACCAGCATGTGAAAAACAGATCAGGTTCTTGTATAGCTCTTTCTGATAAAGTATTTAGACCAACTTACTTGGTATAAATGGTATAACACACATTGGAGGGATTTCATCATATTTGATTTGAGGTTTTGGCATAGTTGGGAAACTACATAATATACACACACACTTATATGCACATATACCAGTCCTCACTGCCTTGGTGCATATGAAACTATTAGGAATCTAATTTTCTTTAAGACCAGAATTGTATGATTGTATAAGATAAAATCATCAACAGTGTCTGTAACGATCTTCCATTACAAGTATTTCCAAAGCACACTGCAGTGGATTGCTTAAAGCAATAGATTTCAATTCTGTAATGGGATATTTCTTCTTTTAGTAAGTTCCCTATCATTCTCAATCTAATACAGTTTATTTACCTCTTGTTCCTAAATAAGAACTATAATTACACATAAAGAATATGCAAACCATGAAAAAATGCAGTGCATTTATTCGTGTAATGCTCCCAATACACACTCAATTTTTTCCAATACCTGTGGAAGGAAGACATAACGTTTAAGTTGAAAATTAAGTACATCAGGTAATGTACACAGCTTGATGCTGCGAGTAGCATCAACTCTTGTTTTACATGACCCACAAAAATATTGATTGTCTCCATGAAGCTCTTCAATTGCGAGGTAATCATCTAGACTTTCATCTAAACCTTTTAGTCCCTTAATATTCAACTCTAACCCATAAAAGTCTTCCATTTTTGAAGAAGATTCAGATTCTCTTCCACATTGCGCACATCTGCAAGGCAAATATGAAATTAAAAATGTGTAACAGTCATAAACACAACTGTTACTGGTCACATACAAATCTAATTCGAATGCATAGAAGATTAAAAATTTGTTTGGGATTATTTGATCATAAAATACCAGATTCACTTCTGACCTATGAAGCACAGACACTTCAAGAAAGGCCGTGTTGGGAACATGCCAAAAACTTGATGTTAGACACAATACAACAAATTACAAAATGGCATGGACACATCAAATTTTGTGGTGCTGCTGTGTCTGTGTCATTGTCATGTCCTCTGTCCATACCAATGCATCTTAACTTTTGACCAACAACGAAAAAAGGATTCTGAACATCCAGTACCATTAATTATATTATCAATAGTACTTAAAAAAAGGAAATGTAACAACCAATTTAGTACAGAAAGATAATCAAAAGTGTCATTTGGTAACATCAAATACATTGTCTAGGGAAGCAAAATCAAATATGCATTTTGCAGAAGAATCAACACCACCCAAAAACAACTGTATTTTACACGTTATTAACATTAACACCATTCCAAAGATAAATTTCTTTTTGGGTATTTTCCAGTAATTAAGGAGTGGGAAAGGTCCGATTTAAAATTATAAGAGAAAATTTTGACTTGTTTGACAAATCTAAAATATTTCAACACAAGCATCCCTACAAAATAAAATTAGATGGAAAAAGAAATTGTATGTTGTTCGATATCCCACAACAACAACTGATTCTTACGTTGTCACATGAAACATGCTTCCTCGGAAAAGATCTTGAACTGTTGTTCTTGCCTTAGCAATTTTGGAATGGCTCAAACAACCCTCAAGTAATGACAAAAGCAATGTCATAAACTCATGGCTATCCTGCTGAACTCTATTGTCTAACTCCAGTGTCTTAACAAATGGAGAAGAATCTACGAAAGCCATTTTACTAGCATGCAACTGTACAAAAAGTCGAATCAATTGACCCAACACTGGTTGTTTTTGTAAAAGATCAGGTTCTACAGAAAATATGCCTTCTCGGAAAGATTTATTCATGTACAAGCACTGTAGTATACTGTTGGCATAGCATGTTGCACCAAGATTGGTCAGACCTGCAGGATAACTATCAGAAGCACGAAGATCCAAAGTTGGATCAGGACCTAGACTTTCAACAAAGTCAGACATCTTCTGCCATAGGCCAGCCTTCCGGGTACCATTTGGAGGTGGAACCAATGCACAGAAACAATTTGGGTTGTCTTTAGTATTAACACGACAGCCTGAACAGACTGGCTTCCAAATCATATACAGTTGGCTCATATCGTCTTCAGTCACTGCACCCGTTTTGTGAATTTTCCTACACAGTAAACATAAACATGCAAAGTGTAACGGTAAGCTCTAATCTCGTTACATTTCACAAGCTAACAACCAAAGAATGTCAGCTAGTAGTACCTCCATATTTCTGAAGTGCCGTCATCATCGTTCCCCTGCTTCTGCCTTTTATTTTTACTTCGAGTTGTCGGTCTACTCATTCTAGAATGAAAAAACCTAACCCTGAAAAAAAGGATAGAAGAAACTAATTCCCTTGATAAAAAGAAAAATGAAATTAATGAATACAGTATTTCCTCGTCCATTTTTTAACTCTTATTCACTACAACATTGAACCAAATTATAATTAAAATTGGTTCCACTTATGTCAGTAGCCCTACTATCAAAAACTCATAATCAGACACCAATTATTAGTAAGCTAGCAACTCAAAATTCAAACTACAGCAAGAAAAATGTTCATAGAATATACTTTCAACGAATTCACGTTACGCAATTACATAGCAACAACTATTTATACAACTAATAAACCCAAAATTTCAAAAAAAAAAAAAAAAGCAAATTAAACGAAACAGTGGCTACATTAGTGTATATATGCAAAAACATTATCCTAACTTCACTTCCTCATCATCAGTATTCATTGCACACCAGAAAAAGAAAAAAATCAAATTACATAGATATCACAAACAGCTTAAAAGAACCCTAGAAAATTCTACCAGGCCAAAAAAATTAACAGAACGAAGTGTGAAGCGCACGCAAAATTCAATAAAAAATAAATAAATAACTACATCATTAATCAACCGTAGTAAAAACATTATCCAGAAATTATTATACTAAGGTAGAAATAAATCAGAAAATGTGGTTGTGACGTTACCTGGAGAAAAGGAGAAACTGCTCTGAACAAGAAGATCAAGAATCACTGAAAAAACAAAGTATGTGAGAAATAAAACAATTTACAAAATGAATTTATTTTTAAATTGATTTTGAACAAGAATTGTTGATAATTGTTTATTTGAAATTTTGCTTTAGTTAGTAGGATGATTTACCTTTGTGAGAGGGAGGAGGGAAGAGAAAATGGTTGGAAGAAACAGAGGAAGAAGAGGAAGAGTGTGAGTGAGAGAGAGAGAGAGAGAAAAGAGAGAAAATGACAAAGGGGTTGTGTTGGGCCAAGTAAGTGTATATGTAACATTGGATATATATGGGTCAACTTTGACTCCCACTTTTTTCCCTGTCTAGGGTAGAGGCAGGGGTTACACGTCACAAAAAGGTAGGGTAGCATTGAGAGTTGAGATCATAGGTTCAGATCAATTAATGGCACTTTTGATTTGTTTAAGGAGCTTAAAATAATTTTGTAATAAAATTTTGTTTTAACTAATTAAAATTATTCTTATCACTATGATTTATAACTTAATTAGAGTAAATTACATTGACTATGGGCACCATCTTTTTAACTTAAAAATTGTTTTAAAAAATATTATTTATATATAAAAATATTATAACATTTCCCACACTAGTTTTCTAAGGGTTAAAAAAATAGAAATATATTTTACAATATAAAAATTTAGAAGGAAATTAATTCGGTAAAGGTTACAAAATGTTTATATGTAATAATTATTAGATGAAAGTATAAAGCTGCATTATAGGAGTCTGTATTATTTATTATAGTTTTTACTATCAGATATTAACAAATACTTTTTTATAAATTTTAAATAACTATTATGATGATAATTAATAAAAAAACATTTTTATCAATATATTATATTTGAGTATATTTATGATTTTTATATTATTTAGATTAAGATGGTTTATATTTTTTTTCTCATTTTACTAATATGATTTTTAAGGATAAAAATTAGAACTCTAAAATAAATAATATAAAAATTTAATATTAATTTATAGATAAATTTTAATTAAATTTAAAAAGTTATAACTAATTTTGTTGAAATTAAATTTATGTAACTTTAAATCAATATTTACTAATTCTAAAAGAAAAAGTTGAATGTAAGAAATTATAAAAAAAATAAAAATAAAGAAGATATATTGAAAGAAAAAAAACTAATAATATAAACATGAAAAGACACATTGTTATTTCAACTTGTATAATATTGATTAAGTTTTGATACTAATATTTATTGTTCAAACAGATGCGAATTTTAAAAATACTATCAATAAGTAAATTTTTTAAAAATTACATAATGGGCAAGTCACATTTTCAAACATGACTTAAAAAAAAGTTACGATTCTATTTTTCTTAACTTAAAAAACTTAATTTTTAAAATATAATTTATATTTTTTAATATTTTTAATTTATTCGGTAAATTCATATTTTCATGGATGACTAATTTATTTTATTTTTAATATTTTTATAAATAATATTAATGATATCAATTATAATTATTATGAAACTAATAATGATATTAATAACAACATTAAATAAAAATAGTAATAATACAAAGATGATTAAATAATTAAATTAATAATAATATCTGTTTTGGTAAGTTTAACTGTAACGTAGTTTCAAATTAGACCCTATTTCGGTGAAGATAAAATTTAATAATATTATCATAACACTCGTATTATTAAATAAAACATTAATGAAATTAGTGTTTCAGTTATTAATAATTAATATTAAATAATATTAATAATAGCATTAATTATTATAATTAATAAATATAATAATAAGTATTAATTATTTTTCTTCATTAATATTATTATTTATTTATATTTGTATTATTAATATCATTATTAAATTATTATTGAAATAAATTTTATTATAATAAATAATAATAAAGTTGATGAAATAATAATATTAAAAATTAAAATAAATCCTTAAAATTTATAAAAAAAATGGAATCGTATATTAAAAAAATACAACTTTATTACAAGACAAAAATTAAAACCTATAAAAAAAAAACTGAAGTCGAATGTCATAAATTGAAAAAAAAATACTTGATGTTTTTGCCACCATAATCATATAAAGTCGAGGAAAGACAATATGTTATAAAATATATTTTTAAATAATTTTATTTATTATTATTATTATTAAAATATAATTATTTATATTTTTATATTATTAAATTTTTTATTTTTTTTTACAATCTTCAAGCATTCCTCGTTGACTTTTTTTTAACTCATGACATATACCACATTTTTTTCTCCTTCTATTATTTTTAAAATTATATTTAATAAAAATAATAATATAATATAAACGATAATACTAAGCACATTTTAAAAAAGGAATTTTTATATATATAATAATAATAATAATAATAATAATATATTATTATTATTATTATTGTAATAATGATAAATTTAAAGTGAAACATTTTTTACATCTAATCCAAAATTATTTTAAAAAAAACTTTCAGAAAATTTCATAAGTTATTATCAAAGTAATATTATAAGAAGCATTGTTGAACCAAATTTTTCCATTAAAATGAAGAGAATAAAAGTATTTTTAAATTTTAATATTAAATATGGTTATATTTGTCTTTTTTTATATTTGAATAATATTTGAAACATTATTTTAGAGTATGTGGGTTTTTGTTTTTAATGAGTTTTTCATAATTATTACTCACTATATTTTATTTGATATATTTTAAATACCTCCAAATTTTATTAACACCAAAGCAAAATTTATGAAACATATATTATTAAATTTAGGTCGGTTTTCTAAAAGGAAAGTACAACTTTTATCTGTTATCACGGTTATCTATTAGAACTTCTATAATTTCTAATTAATTAATATAAATTATATATTCTATTATAACATATAGTTGAGTTATTTTCTTTTATTTAAATGAACTAAATTTAAAGTAACAACTAATGAGTTTAAAAATAGATACAGCTGATATGCGCTTAAAAGACCATCACATCTCCATATTATAATCCTACAAATTATAATTTTCATTTTAAAAATATAATAAATTAATATAAATAATTAAGATGCAGATTGACAAATTTCAAGACCAATTAATATTTTGTGAACCCTAATCAATAAAATCATCCAAATTACGTAATTTTTTTACAGATTTTAATTATCCTTTAAAGTTTAGGATGTGACTAGATCCTAATAATTTTTTTATAGAAAGGTCAATTTAATTTAAAATATATAAAAAATTTAATCACAAAAATAACTTTTATCTCTAAGTTATTTTTCATTTCAAAGAAGTCTCTACATACTATTATCAAAATGTAATTCTTCTTTATAAAATTTAAATTATATTTTAATAACAATATATAAAAACCTATGTAAAACAAAACACAAATTTGAAAAATAAAAATTACTTTCCAAAATTGTTTATTTACTCATTAACAATCAAGACAATTCAACTCTTTTTTTTCTTTCTTCACAATAATACAGTCGATTTACACTTTGCAGTAAATTTTCATTTTTTTTAATTACATCCAATCCAGATCGTTAATCTATGCATATATAATAAACACGCGCTAAGCTAATATTGAACTTATGAGAGAAGCATGCCCTTGAAATCATCCAAAGCAGAGACCATTGTGTACACATGCATACACACACCCCTTCGGCTGAAGTCATGGGAGCACTTGATGCACAACAATTAAATAATAACAAATACAATCTTTCTCCACTGAGGAAAATTGAATACATAAATCACACAATGAAACTGTTCATCAAGACTAATCCATACGAAGTTTCAACAATTCTTATTTTGACAAGATCTTCACAGAACACATGCACAACAGATTCTTAAGATAACCCAAGGAAAAGGGGGAAAATATATCGAAATCACAAAATTGCCTTAACTCAAGCAAGACATGTAATTTGTGTACTATAATTCATAAATTACAAGTTTTCAAAGTAATATAGCGAAGTTGTTTTAAAATTTCTTAGATACAGTTATTATTTAATTATGACTATCCCAACAAAAAAAAGGAAAAATTAAATCAAAATCCCAAAATTGCCTTAATTGACTAGTAAGACATGTAATTTATGTATTATAATTTATAAATTGCAATCCTGTTACAACATCTATAAGGAAACCAACTGCAAAGTTGTTTACCTTAATGGTTGGTCCTTGACCTGAAACAAAGGGCAAGACATGTCACTCAAACAGTCCATCCCCAAATGAGGCTTTCTTTTTAACTAGCTTTCTTCCCCTGAAATAGCCTGGTCAGATATTTCCTCAACCTCAGGGATAGTTTTTACAGGACTATCGCTTCCAATTAAGCTGTCAGCTGCAGAAGCACCAACTTTTTTAACTTCTTCGCCATCATCCGTTTTTGGAGACCCAGTGTTTGGGAGACTTAAACCAGATATATTCTCATCCGAATGCTTTGGTTTGTTCAAGGCGTGACAATGTGGGCAATAATAAGTAATGAATGGGAAATCCTCCTTTCGAGAAAGACCTGAAAGGAAATCAGCCGGTAAAAATACACTTTATAAACCGTATTCAAAAATGAAAATTAGCTATTACTTAGTATGTGTGCATGTGTGTGCCAGAGCATGTATATGAAAAAAACCTAGAACATCAATTACAATCAACTTACCATTGTGCATATGGCAATTACCACATATGAGTGCATAAGACTGCGTTGGATCCTCACCCACAAGCAATGCTGCAATTCGAGCAATCCATCCTCCATCATTCATTGTTGAAGTTTGAGGATGATGTTCAACAACTACAAGCTTATTATGCTCAGGAGTTTGAGTTGGATCAATTTTCCCATAACCACCACCAACTAATTGTTGATCAGAATAATTTGGTGTATTTGTCCCTGGAGTAGTGGATTTAGAGTTCACTTGTTTGCGATTTCGAAGTCCACCTGACTGCACAACTTCAACATCCTTGGTCTTCCCTGTTGGAGCACCAGAAGATTCATCCCCCACATACACGTTCAAACCAGAATCTGCACCCAACTTTGATGCTAAAACAGTTGCAGCGGCTGCTTTTGCTGCCGGATCCGTGTCATATCTCTGCGGATCACAAATAATATTAAAGTATTTTCAAACAAATGCATCAAGTTGACTTTTAATGATACACTCGAAAGCACAGGAAAATATTAAAGAAACTAGGATCCTATTCATGGAATTGGTGTCATATCATATGTGATTCATTTACTTCCCCAAGGAAAAAGTTCTTATTGTTAACAAATAACATAATGGAGGCGATCATATTCAAAGTGACTGTTTAATCTATAAAAGTTTATGTTTTACACTTTTTCATCAGTAGATCTTTCAAGATGATATATTTCGTGTCCAACAAGTTATTATAACTGGACTGACCAAACTCAACCATATAAAGAAATAATAATAATAAAATAAGAAGTTTAATAGTTTTGTACAAGGAAAAGACGTATTGGAATAATAATCAACAAACAATGAGATAGTAACCAAAATTTATCGCAAACAATGAACCTCCACCCTGGTCCAAATCAGTAATTCTTCACAGTCCCAAAAAGCAATGGATTAAAAAGGCCAAGCAAAACTACTTTCAGTGAACTCTAGTATGAGCTTGATAACATAAATAATGCATTTTGTCAATATCTTCAGCCATTTTGCCGTGTCAGACAGTATATAGCTCTTATACAATCATCATTACCCAGTTGCATAAGCAACAAGATACCATTATGCTAACCAATTCGATGTTTGTTGTCAAGAAAATATAATCTCACAATACTTACAGATAAAAGAATACCCTTCTTTGCACTAATGAAATATATGATTGAATTACCTTAATCTAAGTAAAAGTTAAAGACATTAGTCATGACATTATTAACACCAAAAAGATACTAGTTAACTAACTGTATGATGAAAATAAACTAAAGGAATGAAGAAACTACTATTAAAGCAATTGTATAATAAAGATACATGAAAGTTAAAGAAAATTGGGCTGGTGAGAAAATACGCAAACCATAAAGTCAGATTCAACAGCAAATCAGAAAGAATGAAAAATGGGCAATTATTAAAAGAGCATAATGTAAAATACTTATTATGTGTTGCTTTTAAAAATAACTGCCTTTCTACTTTTTCAATTTAGAGATTTAACTTATCTTCATGATCGTTTATTTTGGGATTTTTTTGTCTGATTATGGTATTCACTATGTTTGGGTGGTAAAAAGCCTTTAGGCGCCATATTTCTTGAAGGTTCATCTGATACTAATTGTGTAGCAGTAATGGCATTGACAAATCGATTTTAGCAGCAGTCGTGCAAGAAAGAAGGTCAATTATTTTTCTTATTAGGTGATGTCAAGTGCAGTACTAATGATTATAACTTGTAACATATTCAAATTGTTTGACTGGATTTAATTACACTGTTAGGTTGAAGTGTGAACACGAAGTAAAAGTAGTATTTACTTTATACGCACCAAACAAGGCATGAAACAAAATACCCCAGTATATTGTCTGCTCTGAGTGCCAAGGAACTACGGTATGTAACAACAGTTGCTTTAAACAATTACCTGAATGAGTTGTTGAGTAATGTAATAATTTGTCTTTTCTTTGAGTTCATCAATTTTTGCTTTTCTTTCGGCTCTAAGCCTTTCAAGAATTTTCTGGTCCTTGCGATCACCTATAAAATCAAACTTTTACATAAATTTTAACTAATATTATCTGCACCTGGCAAATGGAAACTAATGTTACAAATAGAATCATAGGGGTGCAGTGGTAGCTTTTACAATTTATGACTAATGGTTCCAAATTTATAATATCTGCTGCTTCATGTTCATCTTTTGCCGCACAGAATTTCATTTCCGATATTTGTACAAAGATTTCATATGAGAACCTTCTATTTCTAAATCATGTGAAGATAAGCTTAAATCAAGCATTTTTATCAGCATTTGCTGCAAAACTACACTGTAGCAATTATTTTTTATAAAAAGCATTCATTCATTACAGTTCTTAAAATGTAGACTTTTTCACTCACTAAGAAGTTGTTAATAAAAGTGATGGAATCAAAACCCTTTCACACTATAAACTATATATGGAGGACTACAACAATTTATGAGCTCAATTTTTATTTTTATTTTTTGAAAAATGGGAACACTAAAGGTTCTACTGGCCTAGAAGTCAGATGCACATTCAGTAGAACAGATAAATATATGGTGCTACAATTTACAGAACAAAAAATTTACAAGCAAGAGAATGAGATATGTATGAAAATTGTAAACGGGTTTGGACACTTACACATCCTTGTGAAGCTGACAAATGTTGAATATGTAGCAGTTGACAGCGCAGGCAAAAGAAACATTGGCAAAACGCGAACTGCCCTCATTTTCCAATCCATATCCATTGATCTTGTTGTCATAATAGCATAACCTACAGCAATGACCTGAAATTTGAAAACCATTTTAAGCAAAATCCATTTAATTTTACACCCTCAGAAAGATAAGAATAATGTCAGAGGAGAAATTCAAAATTTGAGGCAATTCCCCATTGTTATTCTATATAGATAGAAAAATTAGCACACACCTCAAATATTTATTTCATGATCATTGCTTTCAAAAAATCTATGGCATAATACAAACTACATTTACATTCCAAAAATGGTTCTACTTTCTCATCCGAACAAATCAGTTCTTCTAAACTAACTTCCAAAACACATGATAACCACCCAAGATCTGAGGAAAACACCCTAAAAAGCTAGCTATTAAGGAGGGAGAGTCAAACACTAATAAGAAACACTTTCTGAGACATCGACAACAAGCTCTGATACGAATTGATAAACACCCAATTATTTGGAGAACCCTCCCTCAAAGTTAGCTATTAAGGGGGGAGAACCAAGTACTTAAATACTACACCAAGAATCTCATCTTACTTGGTGTGGAACTTAGGCATCCCATAATACCCAAGTAGCTGTCAACACCATTCCAAAATGCAAAACACTTTTTTCAACCCCGATTCATCCAAAATCAACCCATATTCTCATCCTATCCATTCATAATCCACCAGAATATTAAATTAAAAGAAATTGTTTTTTTTTTTCATCGCACGAAAAGTTGCCTATGCTTGGTTCCTTCAAACGTCCAATATTTTAAATTCTTAAATTGCAGCATCAAAATCAAGGTTTTAAATTCTCCATTCTTTAAAAAACGCAATTGCAGCCTCTATTTTTCACAACGTCAAGGGCTTTTAGGTCTCCACAACATCAAGTTTTGGAAATCTCCAAAACCACATATCAACAGCAATAGCAGCCACATATTTTTCGCACGGTCAACGCCAACCACAATTGCAACCGCGAATTCTCGCAACGTCAAAGTTTTTGTAGACTCCACGACATCAAGGTTTCGAAGTCTCCAGATCACAACCGCAATTTTTCGCAGCATCAAGATTTTCTCTCCGAAGTCTCTACAATATCAACAACGTCTGAAGCCTCCAAAACCAAGTCAAAATGGCAATTGCGGCCACAGTTTCTCGCAATGTCAAGGACATCAGAGACTCCACAGCCGCAATTCAAAACCTCACATATATCCATCTATTAATTCGACTCTCCCGCAGTGGCAAAGCAAGTTCAGACCGAAGCAAAAAACTTGCCCCCAACAAAACAAAATATTGCGAAACGAAAATTACCTCGAACAGAACGGAGAATAAAATAAGCTGGCGAGAGGTTCGCCTCCAAGTGCGAGATCTAGTGCTCATTCTCGCAACGACGGCGTTTTCTTCTTTGGTGATACACTGAAGCCTCTTCTCAAAATCGTCGCGTTTGGACCTGAACATCGCGTTCCATATTCGCGAAATAAACCCCTTCTTGTTCGGTTTCTTCGTCTTCTCGTCATTGTTCTCAATATTCTCGTTCACCACACTGGTTTCTTTCTTCTCACCTTTCTCATCACCCATCACTCTCACCGCTTCGTTTGAATCAGTTAACAATTGAAAGGAGAGAGAGAGGAAGAAGAAGAAGGTGTTCGATCTGGGAGGGTTCTAGAATGTTAAGTGGTTCAGATCTTGCGCGCGTAAGAGGGTGAGGGTGGAGTTACGAAGTGGGAAGAGGAAGAAGAAGGAGAAGGTAGAGAGAGGGGTATTCAAATTTCTGGGGCTTTGGTGTTTCGATAACGTTGCTTGTGCACGCGGTGCCACGCGCGTTGAAGTTCACGCTCCGCGAATGGTTTCGTGCCACTGCATCACCCTAATCCTTTTTCAAATAAATAAGAGTTATGTCATGGTGATGGAAAACGGTGTGAAGTTTGAAGTAGTTGGGACTTGACTCTGAAGATGATGAATACAACCACTACTACTACCAGTCAACCGTTAATTGCTGTGTTAGAGATTCTTCTCGAAAAGTTTATAAATATATTTTTATTGTAATTTTAAATTTTATATTTTATCAATATTCTAACTTTTTTCTTTATAAAATTAATTTTTTATTGTAATTATTTATAATTTCATTTATTTTTTAACTTAATTGTCTGTGGTTTTTTATTATTTTTTACATGTTACAATGAAAATGAGGAGGAACCCATTGTACTTGTCGTGAAGTAATGATAATGACATACTGTTTTATGGATTATATAATAATTTAAGGATTATATAATAATTTAATACATCTTAAAAGAATTGACAAAATTTATAATAATTAAATTCAGAAGTTGAAACTACCTACAATTAAATTCAACTGCTAAAATCACGTAAATTTAAAAATTAAAGGATTAAATTATGAAAAGAAATCAGAAAAAGGGGAATTTATAACTATATACAAATCTAGATAACGCAAATATTATCTTTCTACATATGTCACCAACATAATTTTTTCAAAAGAAATCAAAAACAAAATTTGTACAAAACATCCCTATTTGTAGAAAAAGACACACTGTTTTTTTTTTCACAACAACACTCCAAGTCCAAATACTCCTCAGCTCAATACTCTTTCAATCTCTCATATGTTCCTTCGTTCAGTTTGCTATAAGCTTTTTTCATTCTACACGTCTTTTTTGTTCTATAATCTTTCCTCTTTTATGTAAGATTAGAGTCTCAAAAGAAGTATCAAATTTTTTTTGTAGAATTTTCATATGCACGTTCAGATAGGTTATGTTATATTTTTTATCGATTTACTTTTGAATCTAAATTTTTTTTATTCAAAGGTTACCGATTTCGTAAAAAATGTTACTCGATTTTTTTTATATAAGATTTTGCATTTAAACGTTACCGATTTCGTAAAAAAAGTTACTAATTTGCTTTGATATAAGGTTTTTGAATTTAAAAGTTATCGATTTCGGAAAAAATGTTATTGATTAGCTTTGATCTAAGGTTTTTGAATTTAAAAGTTACCGATTTCAATCTTTATGTTGTTTACCTTCAAGAGCAAAGTTGGAATTTTTTTCCCTAAAATTTTTTTCTTTTTTATGATGATTAGGGTTCAATATTGTCTTCTTTGACCGCTATTAGGGTTGTAGATCCGTTTATACCGTTTCAATATAGTTTTATGTAATTTTGCCTATTGGTTTGCATTTTAGATCTTGACGAAAATACAGGAAGCAAAATACATGAAAATGGTAATATCTTCATTTTACAAAAGTTTGAATTCAGATTACTTTAATATTGTCAACATTTCAAATTTCAAATTCTAGAATACAGGTAACATTTCCCTCTTTCATCATGCTTATAAATATACATATGTGATGACAATATTTCTACGTTGAATGTTATTCTCTATCTGTTTTTTACATTCATTTTGCAACATGTCCAATTTGCAAAATAGTATCACTCTATTTCAGAACTCAATGCTAAAAAAGAAAATTGGAATATATTGGTAAAGGTCATACGCCTGTGGTTTGTTTCAGATTTCACTAAACACAAATTGTCATTTTCCATGGACTTTGTCATGCAAGATATGAAGGTCAGTTGCACTACCATGCTTTTAATACATTTTAAATAACACTCATTTGTGATTTCATTTTCTTAATGCAGGGTGACAAAATTCAGGGTTCTGTTAGGAGGTCTCTCATCATCTATAAATTTCAAAATGAAATTACTGAGGGGCGTGTGTACTCTATTCAAAATTTTGGTCTTGGATCAAATGGTGGTTCTTATAGAATCACCCAGCACCCATACAAAATCAACTTCCAGTTTGGAACCAAAGTGAACTTAGTTGATTGTCATGTTATAACTGAAAATAATTGTCAATACCGCTCTTAGTTATTACGGCTCCTAGATTTGACACAGATTATTTGGTTGGTAAGTGCATATAACATGATGTTAAATACTCTATTTTATCATATACTATTTATTTATTATTTAGTATATGGTGTTACTCACATGAAACATCATTTCCCAAACAAATGTCATGGGAATACTTATAGAAATTGGGACAGAAAGAGAGCTAGACAAGAATGAAAAAAAAAAACTAAACTAAACATGATATGCTTAGAGGCTGATTGGTAAAATTCTTTAACCCATTTATTAATGCTTAAGGATTTACTATAGTATAGTTTAGTTTTTTTTTAACATGTGTTGTTTTTCAAACTTAGTTTTAAAGTAGAGAGTACGTTGTTTTGCCAATATATTGATGACCTAAATGCATTCCTTGCATATGGAGATATCCAAAATCCTGTCATAAGCATACAATTTGGCAAAGTCAAAATCTTCCAAGGTAACTAATATATTGGTGTTATAATTAGTTATAGTTAGTTACAATTATTGACATTATATTATAGTTTTATATCTTTATATGTTATTTACAAATAAAGTATATGTGCAAAATTGTATGGATTGTACAATAATCATTTTCAATGCCCAGTGCGAAGAAGCTAACAACTTAAAAAAAGGTATGATTTTTATTCTCATGTCATTATTTTATAACCTAAAACTTATGTCCCTTTTTTTCTCATCCTTATGGTGGTCTACTAATTTTTAGTCTTTGATTTTAATAGGATTTGCAAGTGAATTTTGCAACTTATGTTCGGAGTGGTAGATTTAAAACGGTAATACGTTGTGAAGAATATTATCGAGTCAAGTGTAAACTTTTGACCAGAGATTCATCGAGGAAGTCCACAAAAATTGGCAAAGGATGAAAGAAATTTTGTCGTTCTAATTATATAAGGAAAGATGATCACCTCATGATTCAGGCTAGCACCCCTCCAAAAAATACGATCAAAATTTTTGCTTGGAAATGATACAAATGTTTATATAACAATGTGTAATTTGCTGTTGTATTAGTTTAAATTGACTTTAATGATTTTTTTTTTGTTCTTCGTGAATTATACATGTTCATATACTCTTGTCTTTTTGTAATAGCACAATCATATTTTTTAAGATTAATGAATTTCCTTATATACTTGATAATGTCCTTAAAGATTAATGAATATTTTCAATTTTAAATTAAAGGTTAGTGTATGATTTATTAAGCATGCGTTCTATAGTCATGTTGATTTAAACTCATATATTATGTTTTTAACTTATTATAGCAAATATTTTATGTGTAATAAAATTTATAAATGTGTAAATGCTGACTCATTATATAAGTGTTGAAATTAAAATGTTTTCAACATATACTTTAGTCAGCTACATTATCTCATCATACAAACAAATAATAAAATATCTTTATCGTTAACTAACAATATTATATTATGCAATATATTCTTATTATTAATGTGTTATTTTAAATAAATATTTTTCTTATAATAATAATTAGTACATAATGGGTGACATTTATAGAATGATTTTAAACATTCTTTTCAGTAAACTAACATTTAAAGTATAACATTTTCTCTGATAGTCTACCATAAACAAATTTATGAACATATATATTTAGATACTTTGTTATATCAAATTTTTAACAATATTTTATGTATTATATTTCATTATAATTCTTTATTTTTTTTCATTTATGAATGTATTTATGAATATTTATATATTTATTATTTACTTATTTATTATTATTATTATATATAATTTTATATTTTATATTTAAAGCTAATTCGTAAACATCATTTCCAATGTCTTTTCACTTTTTCTAATACTTTGATTAAAGGAATTGTCTCCATTCTGTCTAATTTTAATCTTTTTCCACATGTGATTTTCTTTTTTGACTCTTATTAAAAAAAAAAGGTCTTTTATGAATCTTATTGGAAAGAAAGGTGAAAAGTCATCATTTTCAACTTTTATTTTCTTTGTTTTCACCTACGATGAATGAAGTAGCTTACTTGCATATTCATTGCATCTAATTTCCATCTCTCTCCCATAAACAATGGAAGAAGTCTGAACCATGCTTCACAGGAAGAACATAGGATTTTTCAATATCATGCATCTACAAAATATGGTATGTTTTCTTCTTTCCTATATATTTTCTTTCCTTTTGATGTCTCTTTCTTTATATGCCTTCCTATAAATTTCTTTTGTACACTATTGTTCCATCTATTTGTTTCTATATAAGTAAAATCATAACTTTTTTAATTTTTCATGTAAGATTTTGGATATGTTGATCGTGAGTTTGTTATAGCGTTTGCACATGAGCTTGGTGATCAATGGAGTTTGCATGATGACAAGGGTAACTTAAATGTTGTCACTTACAACATGGACTTAGATAGGTCTTTGCTCACACAAGGATGGGTTGAGTTAAGAAGGTTCTACAACATGACTGGGAACCATTCATTTTGTTTCAATATGCTGGACATTCTATTTTTCAAATAACAGTATTTAAAGGTACTTATACACTTTCAACTATGAAGAACTTTGAGGATCGCCTTGCATGGTGGGAAGGTTTAGTTTATTTTCCAGTAACAATGACTAAATCCCAAAGCAAAGGAAGTCATTTGGTTTGATTTCTATTCTTATTTTCATTCTTATATTAATTGTGTTAGCTACTTTTTATCATTATAGTGATATTTTAATTTTAGCGTTCAATCTTTAATAGGATTTGTCACTGGATTTTACAACTTATGTTCGTAAAGGTAGATTCAAAACTTTATTACTCTATGGAGAAGTAAGTCATGTTCATTGTAAACTTCTTATTAGAGACCAACCAAAAAAATCCTCCAAAATTAGAAAAGGGTGAAAGCAATTTGTCATGAAAATGGATTGAAGGAAAGTCATAACGTGATATTTCAAGCTGGCAACAACCCAAAATATATAGTCAAAGTTTGGTTTTTGATATGATAATATGACTTATGTAATAGGCATTCTCTTTGTAATATAGTTAAGTTATTATTTTAGGATTTTCTTTTGTAATATGTCTATCATGACCTTTTGATCGATAATTATTTTTTGTATTTTGAATCTTAAATGTTAAATTTTCTACTTATGAACAAAATAAATATATATTCTCTCATTCCAATCTATGTCCTCTTCAGTTATGACCAGAACATATAATATTATATACAGAAAATTATTATCATAATTGCTACTATATTAGATATAGATGTTTTTGGTTGAAATTTTCCTTAAACATGTCAAAACAAACAAAATTGAAATACATTGTCAAATTAGGGTAGGTGACATTACTGGAAAATTATGAAGCTATGCTGCAACAATTTTATATACAAATCAATAGAAGAAAAGTTACCCATTGAGTGTCTCGAAAAAGCAATAAACATATACTTGTTATAGATGAATATGAATAATGTTTACAAACAGTTTATATTTTATCAACCATCTGCAACACAATAATTTTAGTACCAAGCCCCCAGGTTATCTATTTCAATGTTCAATTACTTTTTTCATTTTGCTGCTTTTCACAAAATTTAGTCAACTGCTTTAGAATAAGAAAGACATAGTGTCAGTAATAGAGTGACTGGAAAAGATAAAAAATATTGTACCTATTATAGTAGATGCATAAAGAAGACACATTATGCCTTATGAGAAACTTATGTTCAGAAAGAATTACCTTATTTGTCAATCATAGATTGCAGTGCAATGTTCAAAGTTGACTTGCTTTTTACCTTTTCCAAAATATCACACAAAATTATTACTGCAATTTATAACCAATAACTTATTTTAGTATTTTGGTCATGCTATTACTATATTTTGTTACTCTTTTTTGTTGGATGAGTTTATGCAGGTATGTTGTAGAAAAAAAGTTAACTATTATTGGAGAAAAGTACAATTGTTTTATACAAATAAGCCAATGAGCTTACATTAATATAGTAACACTTTTTGAGAGAGTAGAGATTATAATTATGCTTCAATAGTAAATAGACAAAATATACTAGAAGACCAAATACTCTTTAGTGCATTCCTCATTTCTATATATCTCATTCTCTTTGATACTCATCTTATTTCACTTTGTGTAGCAAAATTACATATTTTAAAGTAATGAAACCAAATAATTCAAAACAGGCAAGAACAAGAAGGAAGTTCATTTTGCAACAAAATTTGGCTACTAGAAATGTTCATATGATAGGTTTGATATTATTATGTTTTGCATTTCATCTTTGTTTATTCTAGATTTTATTAATTGTATCATTATTGATTATTTTGGTTTTGAAATATCATATGAGAATAAGTTTAAACACCTGCACACAAAGAAGAGGAAAATCAATGTCATTCACAACTTTTCCAGTCTTGAACCTTGCATAATAGGTTTAACAAAGTTTTCTTTTATGTAGTTGCACATTTTTTTGTTTAGCTTAATTGAATCTGCATTATTAATTTTTATTTTTTTTATTCACATTACAATGTGATAACACACAATGTGAGATGAGAATCAAATGAGCATTATTTTCTATGGAAATGCATTAAGTAAGAAGCCTCACATTACAATTGCAAAGATTATAGTTATATCATTGTACATCTTCTTATTTACCACTCTAATGTTGCATCCTATATTAAAATTTATTCAATAGCTGACAATTGTACAAGCTATAGTAACAGTGGAACACTTCAAAGTAGAAATAGGAAACCATTATCAGAAATTTCATTTGGTCAGTTGTCTTAATTATATAGTTAATATGTAATTTAAACAATATATTAATAGTAATTATAAATTTTTATTGATTATTATTTTATATCATAATCAAATTAACTGTAGCAACAAAATTGTAAGGAAGACCATTCTTAATGAAAATTTAACATCTCACCATTCTCACAATAAAGGTAAAGTATTATTCTTATATTGTTGTAGATTTTTGTTTAATACTTTCAATGTGCTTTATGATGTTCAAATTTATACATCAGAGTGGAACATTTATAGTGGAACACTAGGAAATGGAAGGAGGAAACCATTATAAAAAACATGGACAAATTGCAAAGTTCTAAAGCTTACAGAGAATATGAGGTACTGTAACAACAAATGATAGTGCAAAAGATATAAAAGAATTTGCTGATTGGATATTAAAGATTGGAGATGGAGATATGCCTTTGAATGAAAATGGTGAAGGACATATTGACATACCCAAAGATCTTTTAATTGAAGACAATGAAACACCTTTACTTTCATTAGTTAATTTTGTCTATCCTCATTTTGTGCATAACATAATGTATGTTGGTAATTTTGATGATGGAGCCATACTTTGTCTTATTATTGATGCAGTTGAGGAAGTTAATAATTTTATTTTATCTTTTATTCCTGGTGAAGAAAAAATATACTTGAGTTCTGATACATTTGAATTTCTTAATGACATTAAATGTTCTGGTATTCCAACTCATCGACTTAGATTAAAAGTTGGTGTTCCCGTAATGTTGTTAAGAAACATTGATCAAGCAAATCGTTTATGCAACGAAACAAGATTACAAGTGAATGATTTGGGAAAAAATGTCATTTCAGTTACTGTAATTGTTGGAAAAAATATTGGAGACAAAATCTTTATACCAAGAATGAATTTGATTCCTTTTGATCCTGGATTTTCTTTCAAGTTTCAAAGAAGACAATTTCCATTATAATTGTGTTTTGCAATGACAATCAATAAGAGTCAAGGCCAATCACTCTCTAAAATTGGACTTTATCTTTCGCATCCAATATTCAATCATGGTCAGTTCTATGTAGCAATTTCTAGAGTCAAAACAAAGAAAGGACTAAAAATGCTTATATTGGATAATGAAGAAAATGTAGCATCATGTACTAAAAATGTAGTATATAAAGAAATTTTTGAAAATCTCTAAACACGTGCAGGTACACTATTATACGAAAAACTACATGTTTACTTCATTTATTTGTTATAATTTTTTTAACTATTTACTCTATGAAAATGCAAATTTATGATGTTTATTATTGCTTCAAAATTATGTTCATTCAATGATCATAAAATTGTACAATTGGTAAGTTTTATTAACAATCATATAACTACTTTATTAATTATATATTTTATCATTACTTATTCTTTTTCTTCTTTTATTGTTTAATTGTGTAATATGTATTGTGGAGAATAAATTTACAATATTCCTCACTAAATTTATCTTTTTTAAATAATATATCAAATTTATAGATTATTATACTAATTTATTTTGGTTTGTTATTATTGCATATTGTTTCTGGTGAAAATTTTGGTTGTTTTCGATGTCCTAGAGACTTAGGTTCTAACCAAAACTTTAACCACGCAAATTCTTTTTATTTATGCTAGCAAACAGTTTTCAATCAAAAAGTGTATATAAATAAAATGTCACGATATCGAGCCAAATGAAAGATAAAGCATGCACGTATATTAAAAACACGGAAAGCGTGATAAAGCATGCATATCGAAATCGAAAATACTATTTTTGATTATTTTTTTTATATTAAAAGACTCGAGAAGATGAAATTTAACAGAAGTAAAGAGAACAGTAAAAGAACATCGAGGCAACAAAGTAACACATAAAATTAAATTGCATTAAGAGTAAATGACATAAACTAAAGTGTGTATAAAAGTAATCGACAATAATGGAAAGTAAATTAAATGTGCGAGTAAATAAATTACTGAGAAAGTAAAGAAAGCATTAAATGCAAAATCTTAAACTTGCATAAGTGTAAATGTAGAAGTTTTAAATTGCATAAGTGTAAATGACGAGGAATTGATAAAAGACAAGTATGTAAAAGCAAAATCTTAAATTGATAAATGTAAATGACAAGGAATTGAAAGTACAGAATCTTAAATTGATAAATATAAATGACAAGGAATTGAAAGTACAGAATCTTAAACTGATAAATATAAATGACAAGGAATTGAAATAACATGACAGTACATACAGGTGAATTTAAATTGCATTAAAAGTAAAGTACTAGGGAAAGTAAAGGAAGTGGTAAAAACAGTCAACGAAAATGGAAATCTAGATCGCCAGAAACTTCATGATTCGTCGTTCTCCGGTAGACTTTTCACTTGTGTTTCTGTTGTCTCTGCCAATTTCCCCTTCTTCTTTATGCTTCATTCTATTTATAAGCCCGCTTCAACGTAACCTCCTAAGAGCGGTTTAAAAACCGCTACCACATTCCCATGCATGAGATAATTGCTCCCTCGATCTTCGATCTCAGCCACGGTTTAGAAACCACTACCCATGTGTTATGTGCACGTTAACCGTTCCCTTGATCTCGATTTCAGACATCGAATGCTTTGAACTGCTTTTTGACTGCCTTCGATATTTATCATTTTTACTCTCCATCATGTCATCGATTGTCTTCCATTCGATTCTCGATCAATATTTCTATACTAATACATGGTCATCAAACAACTATTGATTTCACATATCGATTTCTTTCTCATCAACACGATCATCGAATGTCTTCCACCTTTCGACTTATCTATCGATATCGAATTCCTTCTTTCGATTGTCAATTCAGATTCTCGATTTTTCCCACCAACAAAATGCCCCCTTGAAAGAATAAAATATTTGTACAAAATTTGTATTCTTTCAAAAATATTTATTTATCTTTTAAATGTTCTGAATCTAAAAGGTTGTTTTTATTATCAAATGTCACATCAAAGCATTCCCCTCATTAATGTTACTGGATTTCTTTTATAAATTCATCTTTTTTCCAAAAAATATGTCACGTCTCCCTTTAACTTCCTTCCATGTCCATCGTTTCACCTGCCCTAATTCACTCCTTTAAAATACTCAAATCAATTGGCATTACCTTTAGTAAACCTAACCTATCTTCCTCATTCGTTACCTCTTCTCCTTCTTCCATCTTTCCACAGCTGTCATGGCAACCTCCAAATCTTCTGACCTCCCCACCCCGCTATTGTCGACGGTGACTTCAAACCTAATAGAGATAAATGGCCAAAAGTTCGTCCCGGTCCCGCTGTTGGAAGAGGCTTCACAAAAAATCGCCGAAACACAGGTACTTATACCTTATACAGTTGATAATGTTGATTATGCATTCGGTGGTCCTTTTCGTTATTCTGGTGGGTCGTCTTCTTCTACTGTCCGTCTGCCTTCCGAAAGCAAAGCCATTATTCACAAAACTGAGATTAGGATCGATTTACTAAATGCTTCCTCAAAAGTATATCGAACCGGTCCTCCCCATAAAAAACCCTTATATATCAGGTGGTTTGATAGAGTGAAACCCAAGTTTGGGAATCATTGGAAAGACATAGGGATTTTCGATTTTTTCCACTTATCTCGATGTGATTTATCATCTTTGGATATGCTCATGTTCTTATCCGTTGTTCATCTATGGAATAAGAATTTACACGCTATGGAGCTACCATGTGGTTCTCTTTCCCCTACTCTTTTCGAGATCGCTGCAATTACTGGGTTAAAGCCCACAGGGGAAAAATATTTTAAGACTACTTTCCCTTCGAACGACTCTCTCAAATCAAGAATCGATTGGGATGCGAAGGCCTATGGTCATTTCATCGAAAAATATTTTATCGATGACCAATCGATGGTCGTTTCTAATGAAGAACATATTGCATTTTTGGTATATTGGCTTTGCACTCATGTTTTCTGCCCTCGATCTATCCAAATTTCATCACATTTTTATAATCTTGCTTACCTTCTTCATACCGGTCAACCTCGAATTAGTTTGGCAAAACTCTTGTTGGCTCATGTCTATACAACATTCGATGAGGCAGTTGATATTTGAATACTCAAAAACCCTCAGGAAATTTTTCAGGTCCCATATGGTTCATCCAACTCTGGCTGACTTCGATTTTCGAAAGTATCCTTCCCCCACCATCCAAAGCTCCCCCAAGTTTTAATTTAGAAAGTGCTCGATTATCATCCCGACATTCTCAGCAAAAATCCTCTAATGAAGCCAATTATAAAACTTATCTGAAGTTCTTACTGACTCGATTTTATTTCGACTCATGTTTGGCCCCTTTCATTACATATAATGGAAAAATAAGTGATAGGCTTCGAGGACCAACATGGTTTAAGTCAAGATTTCCAGCTCCTACTCCAGGTTCAGAACTATTTGATGTATGGAGTAATTATTTAACCCAAGATGTTCTGGTATCGGGCTTTCAATCGAAAGATATCAAAATCATGATCTACTATCCTCAACTTTTTTCAAGGCAATTTGGTTTAAGTTAAGCTTCTCCCTTTTTCAACATCGATAGTTCCCCAAGGCTCAAGTTCAATGAATCAAATATAGGAAGGGAACTCACCAAATTATTACCACAAAGCCCACTTCATTTTTACCCTTACGCTTTCGAGTTAAATTACTTATCTACTCCTGACTTTTCTCGATGGTGGAATGATTGGTTTTCAAGAATTCACTCTGACTTTGATACCATCCAATCGAAATTGACTAAGCATCCTTCTCTCATTGTGCAGGATAAATCGAAGACCAAGAAAGGTAAATACTCCCACTATCTTCAAATATCTCGATTTGAAAACTTTTATCGAGAATGCTACAACCCTCTTAAATTAGAAGACACATTTTACAATGTTGTTATATCTCTCGCCAACAAAATAGACACCAATAGATCGAACCACAAAATAATAAATTCTCGAGGTAAAACCCCATTTGAAATGTATTGTCCCAACTACCTACCCACTTTCCCTACAACCCCTTTTGGAATCGCCAAACCTTTAACTCATCCTAAATGGGTTCGAGAGTTAAGATCCTGGAAAGAAACTATTTCTCCAAAACCCAAAAACAAATAAATTTCGATATTGAAACTATCCTACTACCCTTACCTAAACATTCCTCAACATTCTCTTCCTCCTTGGCTTGTCCATATCGATCGGATCAACATTTTAACTCCATCACCTTTTGGTGAGATTTTATCACCTTTTTTAAAGATATTCATAGTCTTCTTCTAATTGTGACCTAACTATTTTTTTTTCTCGACAGTTTTGAAGCCTCACAAAGTCACAATCTTAGAGAAAAACTGGGAGTCTTCTGATGAATCGGAGCCATCTGTCCCGACACAAAAAAGGAAACACTCAGCAACAATTACCTCGTCTTCGAAAAAATCGAAGGTTTTTTTTTTATCCCTATTATCTCGCTCATTTTGATTTCCTTTTTTATATCTGATTCATTTCTCACCACTTTCAGAAAAAATCCAAAAAGAGTCCTCGAACTACTTAACCTATCATAAATCCATTATCGACGGACTCCAATACGGTCAGTAAAGTAGGTTAAACAACACAGACTCACTGGAGTCATGTAAGTAGAGATTTCCCCCTTTTTATATATATGTATTGTGCATCTAACAATCGAGAAGGTTATTGTTAGAAAAAGAGGCTGAGATCAAGAGGGGGGTAAATTGATCTTTGAAAGATTTTCAGAATTAACAGATTATCTATTTCAAAAATTAATATTTCAGATCTGTTCTTGAATCACACAGCAAGCAATCAAAAAATAAATGCAGCAACAAAATTAAAGAAAAGAAAGGTTTAGAAAGATATCACCAAGGTTTATACTGGTTCACCCAATCTCAGGGCTACGCCCAGTCTCCAGCCAAATTCCAGTTGGGTTCCACTAGATTGAATGTTTTACAGATTACAACCTTAACCTTACACTCAATCTACCACAAGAACCACAATTCCAGTTCCTGCACCTAACCTTTCACCAAGAACCAAATTCCAGTTCTTGACAACCTCTACAACCAAATTCCAGCTGCAGAGAAATCAGTGCCCACAATTCCAGGCACCAACAATACAAAAAAGAATGTAAAGAAACAAATAGAAGAAACTAAAACACTCAAACCAGTTTTATGCAGTTCTGCAATATGTGTTTCTTCTCCAAAGAATACAATTTTGTCTCAAGAAAGAACTTTGATGAACTTCACAAAAACAAGCGTGATTCTTTCTTGAAAGTAGCACTTTTGATTGTCTGATTGATTGCTAAAAGTTGTGTAAAAGATGATGATTAAAAAAGTTCAAGCAACTCTGTTTATATAGAAGATTTTCAAAACTGCTGGTTTAATTAATCTGTTAAAATAATCTTTTAATCTGTTAAAAGCCTTGTTTTAATCTGTTAAAACTTCTTTTAATCCATTAAAACGTTCTTGATTATTTTCCAGATTTGTTTTAACTGATACGACAACGTTTATATCAATTAAAACTCTTTGTAAAAAATCTTCTAATTTGTTTTAATCGATTGTTTCGTCTTTCAATCGATTAAAATACTGCAAGATATTCTTATAAACTTTTTCAAGTGATTTTAACTGATAAAAGATCGTATTAATCGATTAAAACGCGTAGTATAAATTTTCTTAAGTTGATTTAATCGATTGAAACGTAATTTAATCGATTGAAATAATTCTGATCGGTCATAACTAAATTTTGATCGATCATATCTGATTCTGATCGGTCATAATCGCATTCTGATCGGTCATACAGTATACCAAATGAAATTAATCGATTAAAACGAAGTTGTATCGATTAAAATACTGCCAAAACACTTCTCTAAACATTTTAAGTGATTTTAATCGGTTATTTCGAAGCTGTATCAGTTAAAATACTGACAGAAGGTTTTCAAAACTTTCTTTAATGAAAACAATCAGTTATTTCGAAATTATATCAGTTGAAAACCTGTTATAGAAGTGTGAAGAACATTTTAGTTGATAAACTACATATACTATCAGTTAAAATAGTTGATTAAAAAATCCTTTTGTCAAAATGTTTTGTTTTTAACGGTTAAAACATTTTTTAGAGGCAATTGCAAAATCTTTTTAAGTGAAGAAACCTCATGCAGCAGAAAAGATAAAAATGATTATACCTAAGCAGAGTTGCAGACACAGTAATCCCTCTACTCTTTTATCTAAGTGACTTTTGACTGCCACAAAGTTGCCTTTGACTTCATTCTTGACTTCATCAAATCAACAAGATCTTTGCCAGAGTATTTCAATAAGATCTTCATCACTTTCAGTCTCCCCCTATTCGATGAAGACAAACACCACTTTGAATAATAACTCTGCAAAAGAAGTCACTTGATAATATAGATTAGTGAGTAACCAAAAATGAATTATTTTCCTATTTCTCCCCCTAAATCGTTGCTCCCCTTAAATTAAAAAGTAAAGCAACTCTTCATCCCCCTTTTGACTTCATCAAAAATAGGGAACAGAAAAAAAAACAATGCATGGTATGTATCATGTCTTAGATTTCAAAAAAACAAAAAATGGATACGATACTTTACTCATGTAAAGACAAATCAAAGTTGATTCAAGCTTATCTTCATTAACACGTTTGTAATGAATACAATTAACACGTGTAAAGATAAGGGAACCACGCTTTAGTAGCATGTTATAAGAACAGCCATTAACTAAAACCTTTAATTTTTCTTTCCAGAATAAAAATCGATTAAAAACAGGACAAAATCGATTAAAAAGTTTTTGTTAATGGTTTTAATCGATTGAAATAATGTTTGAATCGATTAAAACAGTGATGAGTTTTGAAAGTTTGAAACATAAGTTCATTTAATCGATTAATTCGACATTTAATCGATTAAAATAGTAAGAAAAATGATGTATAAATTCTTTTAATCGATTTAAAAGATTTTTTATTGATTAAAACAACCAGTTTTGAAAACTAAGTAATGTTTGATGCATCTAAAATGCCTAGTTCAGTACAAATTTTGTAAAACCGATCACGAGCAAGAGGTTTTGTAAAAATGTCTGCTAGTTGTTTTTTAGTTTCTATAAAGAAAATTTCAGAATCACCTTTCAAAACATGATCTCTAATGAAATGATGTTTGATTTCTATATGTTTTGTCCTAGAATGTTGTATTGGGTTTTTAGTTAACATAATGGCATTAGTATTATCACATAAAAGAGGAATTTTTCTGAGAATTAAACCATAATCCTCAAGCTGTTGTTTGATCCAAAGAGTTTGAGCACAACAACTTCCAGCTGCAATGTATTTTGCTTCAGCTGTAGAAAGAGCAACACATGATTGCTTTTTACTGTGCCATGAAATTAGACTGCTTCCAAGGAGATGACAGGTGTCACTGGTGCTTTTCCTATCAAGCTTACAACCTGCAAAATCTGAGTCAGAGTATCCAATTAAGTTTAGTTTGGACTCACCGGGATACCATAACCCAACATTTAAAGTTCCTTTGAGGTATTTGAGGATTCTTTTTGCAGCAGTAAGATGAGATTCTTTTGGTACAGATTGAAACCTGGCACACATACAAAAACTGAACATAATGTCAGGTCTACTTGCTGTTAGATATAGTAAAGAACCAATAAGTCCTCTATATTTTGTTTCATCAACCGGTTTTCCTTTTTCATCAGAATCAAGATAGCAATTTGTGGATATTGGAGTTGATGCTTCTTTGCAATGTTCCATCTCAAATTTCTTTAAAAGATCTGTGCAGTATTTAGATTGATGAAGAAAACTTCCTTTTTGAAGTTGTTTAACTTGTAATCCAAGAAAATAGTTGAGTTCCCCCATCATAGACATCTCAAATTCTCCCTGCATATCTTTGATGAAATCTTTGCATAAAGACTCATTAGTGGCTCCAAATATGATGTCATCAACGTATACTTGAACTAGAATTACATCATTATTCAATTTCTTTAAGAATAAAGTTTTATCAACCAAACCTCTTTGATAGCCTTTTGAAATGAGAAAAGTACTTAACCTTTCATACCATTGTCTTGGAGCTTGTTTGAGACCATACAGAGCTTTCTTTAATCTATAAACATATTCAGGATGAATATGATCTTCAAAACCAGGTGGTTGAGTAACAAAAACTTCTTCATTCAAGTAGCCATTTAAAAAGGCACTTTCGACATCCATTTGAAATAACCTGAAACTTTTTATTGAAGCATAAGCAAGTAAAATTCTAACAGCTTCTAGTCTAGCAACTGGAGCATATGTTTCATCAAAATCAATTCCTTCTTGCTGATTATATCCTTTAGCAACTAATCTGGCCTTGTTTCTAGTTATTATGCCATTTTCATCCATTTTGTTTCTAAAAACCCATTTTGTTCCTACAATATTGGCATTATCCGATTTTGGAATTAATTCTCATACCTCATTTCTTGTGAATTGATTTAATTCATCATGCATAGCATTAATCCATTTATTATCCTTTAATGCATCATATATGGTTTTAGGTTCAATTTGTGATACAAATGCCATGTGATTGCAAAATTTATTCAAAGATCTTCTAGTGGAAACTCCCTGATTTATTTCACCAATAATGTTGTCTATTGAAAGATTTCTTGGAGTTTTCCAATCTTTAGGTAGCTGTTCTTCAGTTTCTTCAATTTCTTCAACCTGTTTTTGAGAAACTGTTGATTCTGGCAGTTTTAACTGATACATTTTATCAGTTAAAATATCTTCATCTGCACTATACTCAGAAATATTCTGCATATTTGTGTAAGTCTAATCAAATATAACATGGACAGATTCTTCTACAGTATTTAGCCTTTTGTTAAAGATTCTATAAGCATGGCTATTTAATGAATACCCCAAGAAGATACCTTCGTCTGATTTGGAATCAAACTTTCCAAGATTTTCTTTTCCATTGTTTAAGACAAAAACCTTGCTTCCAAATACTCTAAAATAGTTTATGTTAGGCTTTTTACCTTTGAATAATTCATAGGGAGTTTTCTTAAAAAAAGGTTTGATTAAAACATGGTTTAATACATGGCAAGCAGTGCTAACGGCATCAGCCCAAAAATATTTTGGTAATGCTTTCTCATTAAGCATTATCCTAGCTATCTCTTCAAGAGAACGATTTTTCCTTTCAACTACACCATTCTGTTGAGGAGTTCTAGGAGCAGAAAAATTGTGCTTGATACCATGTTTATCACAAAATTTGTTGAAATTTTCGTTTGAAAATTCTCCCCCATGATCACTTTGAATACAAGAGATAAAATAGCCTTTTTCATTTTGAATTTGTTTCGCAAATTTCTTAAACAAATGGAAAGTATCAGATTTTAATTTTAAAAATAGTGTCCAGGTAAATCTTGAGTAATCATCTACTATAACCAGTGCATATAGATTTCCTCCTAAGCTCATAGTTCTAGAAGGACCAAAGAGATCCATGTGCAAAAGTTCAAGAGGTCTAGATGTTGAAACAATATTTTTCTGTGAAAAAGAATTCCTTACTTGTTTCCCCTTTTGACATGCATCACATACTTTGTCTTTCACAAACTTAAGTTTAGGTAAGCCAACTACAAGATCTCTAGAAATCAGTTTGTTTAGATGATTCATATGAATATGAGCTAACCTCCTATGCCACAACCAAGAATCATTTTCTTTAGAAATTAAGAAACAGTTTTTAGCAGAATTAGTATCTAACATGTAAATATTGTTGATCCTCTTACCAGTAATTAATACCTGTTCTGAATCTGATTTGATTATTTGACATTGATTTTGCCCAAAGACAACTTTGTGTCCTTTATCACAAAGCTGACTAATACTAATCAAATTATGTTTTAAACCCTCAACATATAATACATTGTTAATAATACCTGATTCTGTACATTTGATGTCACCTATTCCAAGGATTCTTCCTTTGTTATTATCCCCATAGACAACAGTCCCACCATTCTTTAAATTCAAGTTGTAAAATTTTGTAATATCACCTGTCATATGTTTAGAACACCACTGTCAAGGTACCAGAGATCTTCAGTTTGTTTTGCACTGGTTATTGGCGAATCCGAGTTGACCATTAGGCATGTCTCTGTAGTTTCTTCATAGGCCATTTCAAGGGTTTTCCACATTTGTGCAGCAGTTTGACAATGTGCTATCCTGAAAAAATTCTTTCTGTCAAGTGCATATATGATGATATTTTTGGCAATACAATCATCTTGGATTAATTTCTTTTCACAGTCATTCAAGCTACACCAATCTTTGTTAAGAATATCAGTTTCTTGTTCAATGACATTCCAAACATTTATACTAACAGATTCAATAAATATCTTCATCCTAATTTTCCAAAATGGATAATCTGTTCCACAAAACAGTGGAGGTCTATCAATACAAGCTCCCTCAAAAAACGGTAATTTGTTTTCAGCCATTAAAGATTTGAATCGACTTGAATAACTCTCAAGAACCTTGCTCTTGATACCAATTGTTAGAAAAAGAGGCTGAGATCAAGAGGGGGGGGGGTGAATTGATCTTTGAAAGATTTTCGCAATTAACATATTATCTATTTCAAAAATTAATATTTCAGATTTGTTCTTGAATCACACAACAAGCAATCAAAAAATAAATGCAGCAACAGAATTAAAGAAAAGAAAGGTTTAGAAAGATATCACCAAGGTTTATACTGGTTCACCCAATCTCAGGGCTACGTCCAGTCTCCAGCCAAATTCCAGCTGGGTTCCACTAGACTGAATGTTTTACAGATTACAACCTTAACCTTACACTCAATCTACCACAAGAACCACAATTCCAGTTCCTGCACCTAACCTTTAACCAAGAACCAAATTCCAGTTCTTGACAACCTCTACAACCAAATTCCAGCTACAGAGAAACCAGTGCCCACAATTCCAGGCACCAACAATACAAAAAAGAATGTAAAGAAACAAACAGAAGAAACTAAAACACTCAAACCAGTTTTATGCAGTTCTGCAATATGTGTTTCTTCTCCAAAGAATGCAATTTTGCCTCAAGAAAGAACTTTGATGAACTTCACAAAAACAAGTGTGATTCTTTCTTGAAAGTAGCACTTTTGATTGCCTGATTGATTGCTAAAAGTTGTGTAAAAGATGATGATTAAAAAAGTTCAAGCAACTCTGTTTATATAGAAGATTTTCAAAACTGCTTGTTCAATTAATCTGTTAAAATAATATTTTAATCTGTTAAAAGCCTTGTTTTAATCTGTTAAAACTTCTTTTAATCCATTAAAACGTTCTTGATTATTTTCCAGATTTGTTTTAACTGATACGACAACGTTTATATCAATTAAAACTCTTTGTAAAAAATCTTCTAATTTGTTTTAATCGATTATTTCGTCTTTCAATCGATTAAAATACTGCAAGATATTATTATAAACTTTTTCAAGTGATTTTAACTGATAAAAGATCGTATTAATCGATTAAAATGCGTAGTATAAATTTTCTTAAGTTGATTTAATCGATTGAATTGTAATTTAATCGATTGAAATAATTCTGATCGGTCATAACTAAATTCTGATCGATCATATCTGATTCTGATCGGTCATAATCGCATTCTGATCGGTCATACAGTATACCAAATGAAATTAATCGATTAAAACGAAGTTGTATCGATTAAAATACTGCCAAAACACTTCTCTGAACATTTTAAGTGATTTTAATCGGTTATTTCGAAGCTGTATCAGTTAAAATACTGACAGAAGGTTTTCAAAACTTTCTTTAATGAAAACAATCGGTTATTTCGAAATTATATCAGTTGAAAACCTGTTATAGAAGTGTGAAGAACATTTTAGTTGATAAACTACATATACTATCAGTTAAAATAGTTGATTAAAAAATCCTTTTGTCAAAATGTTTTGTTTTTAACGGTTAAAACATTTTTTAGAGGCAATTGCAAAATCTTTTTAAGTGAAGAAACCTCATGCAGCAGAAAAGATAAAAATGATTATACCTAAGCAAAGATGCAAACACACTAATCCCTCTACTCTTTTATCTAAGTGACTTTTGACTGCCACAAAGTTGTCTTTGACTTCATTCTTGACTTCATCAAATCAACAAGATCTTTGCCAGAGTATTTCAATAAGATCTTCATCACTTTCAGTTATAACATGATTCCAAATTTTGGTATCTCAGGACCATCCATCAGCTACAATGTCGACAAATATCGAATCATTGGTTCAACCAACCATTTCACCACCAATTTTAGAGGTAAAGTTAGAAAATCCTACTTTTCTCGACCCATCTTACATAATTCCCTTCTCTAACCTGTATTTTAAATAGTAGAACATCGAGGATGTACAAAACCCTTCCTTCGCGCCAATGCACCTCGAACTACCTTCTCCTTTTGGTAAAATTTTATTTAATTTCCTTTTTTTTTACCTTATCCTTATTAGGTTTTTATTAAGTTGTATTCATCTTCTGAACAAACTCATTCTCCTTACAGATGATACTGTAAATATCCCAACAGTTCACATTCAATATTCTCCTTCACCATCCCTTGTTGATCAACCAATCTCTCCCTTAAAGGTACCATCTGTCAAACTAATCTCATCTTCATTGCCTCAACTGAGTGATCCTATCCCTGAAGAATTACCAGAATATCGAACTGCTATTGAAGAAGATCCATTTTTGATTCTCGATATTCTATTATCTGAAGACGTCACTCCTTCAAGTCATTCATCTCAGTCACCTGTGACATCAACTGAAGAGGCAGACAAATTGATAAAACGATTAAGATTTTTCTTCTACTCTTCACCTCTCGAAGTCTTGGTGGAATAGCTCGAGAAAAAACAACATTTTCAAGAGATTCTTACTGCTATAGAAGCGTTCCCCAATGATAGTCTTCCAAAGAGCTTAGATGCTGAAGTAGCAGTGACTACCGATTTATTTAACAAAGTTTACTTTGCAAAGAAGAAGAAACAGTCTATAGCAAATGAGTTGACCACAATTTCTTTCTTTCAAGCTGAAAAATCGAACTTGTTAAAGAGTCAAAAGCTTGAGCTTGAAGAGATGTCAAAAGAACAATCTTTGCTTAGAGGTGAAATCAAAGAACTGGAAAAAAGACTTCAACACCTCAAAGGACAAGATGACTTCCTCACAACAAAAATGAATTCAATCAAATCTTCTGCAAAGGAAGTGGCACTTTCTCTGGGACAAAGCATGGAGCGCAAACGAAAAGTTGTTATCGAAGAAAATTCGAACCTCTCCTCTTAGACTCAATTGTTGACAAATTTTGATCAACTCAAATCTCAATATCAAATTTTGTAAAACATTATACTTTAATTAATTGTGAATGCTTATTTCCTTTATTCGAGGTTTATAATCTTTTAAGTACTTTCCATTTATCGATAATACATTTTCTTTACTATGTCAATCAACAATCGAATAAGCATTACTCGATAACACTTTAACAATTTCAAAAGGCCCTTCCCAATTCGGTGACCATTTGCCATAACTCTTAGACTTCTTATCCATCGGCAAAATCATTTTCCAAATTAAATCTCCTTCGTTAAATATTTTTTGTCGAACTCTCTATAACCTCGAGCAATCTGACTTTTTTGTAAAATAATATTATTCAACGCTTGCAATCTTATCTTATCGAGTTCATTTAATTCGTCATACATCAAGTTCCAATAATCGCAGTTGGGTAAATCATTTTGTTTTTGTATTCGAGTTTACTCAATATTTATTTTGATGGGTAAAACTGCATCATGCCCATAGATTAACTTATATGGAGTATTCTGCAGGGAATCTTTTGGCAAATTTCGATAAGCCCATAAAATTTGTAATAACGTTTCATGTCACGTCTTTGGTTTATTACCGACATGTATCTTGATTAAACCAATAATTATTTTATTAATTGCTTCAACCTGTCCATTAGCCTGAGCATAATATGGAGTTGATGCTAATAATTGAATATTCCTCGATTCAGCATATCTAACCATTTTCTTACCAGTAAAAACTATCCCTCTATCAGTGGTAATAGACTGTGGTATCCCAAATCGATAAACAATATACTCTTCAATGAAATCAATCACATCTTGTTGATCGACATCTTTTAACGGGATTGTTTCTACCCATTTTGAAAAATAATTGACAGCTACTATTATATATCTATGTCCTCTCGATGATTGAGGAAAAATTTGACCAATTAAATCGATTGTCCAACCTCTGAAAGGCCAAGGTTTAATAATTGAGTGAAGTTCACTTGTAGGAACTTGTTGTATAGGACTAAACCTCTGACATTCTTCACAAGACTTAGCATATTGATACAATCTTTTAAAATCGATGGCTAGTAATATCCTCGTCGAATTAATGTCCATCTCATTTTTTGACCTACCATATGTGCACCACATATTTTATTGTGTACTTCTGCCATTGCCAAATAAGCATCGTCATTTCCTAAACATCTAAGCAATATTCCATCGATACCCCTTTTATACAGTTCATCATTGAACAACACATATTTTACTGCTCAATATTTTATTTTCTTAACAATTCTTCTATTGGGATTTTGCAAATATTCCATAATCGATTTTCTCCAATCTTGATCATCTAAGTTATTAATTTGTAAAATTTCACTTTCTTGGGGTAATTTCTCTTTGATTTGAATCATCTTTTGTATATTTTCCAGAGAAATTTTATACTTAGATGCTATTTGCGCTAAATCATTGGCTTCTCGATTAAATTTTCGAGGAACATATTTGAATGTTATGTCATCGAACATTTTACTCAAAGTAATTACTTTTTCTAAGTATCTAAATAAGTTAGTATTAATTCATTTGTATTCTCTTCGTACTTGTTTGATCACTAATTGTGAATCACCTCTTACAATTACATGTCGAGCTTTTAATTTAATTAAAGTCTTAAGACCCGCAACCAAAGCTTCATATTCGGCTTCATTATTCGAGCAAGTGGGTCTAATTTCAAATAATAACATAGTCGGGATATTATTTGGCGAAATAATAAGAATCCCCACCCCTGACTTGTCCGATGTACTCAATCCATCGAAATACATTATCCATTTGCTTATTTCAATAAATAAATTATCAATCAGGCCAACTGTATGGTCTACCATAAAATCAGCGATAATTTGGCCTTTTACCGATTTCAAAGCATCGAATGATAATGAAAACTCTGTCAAAGCTAACACTCACTTTCCTATTCAATTATGCATAATAGGTTTCGATAAAAAAAACTTCAAAATATTATTTCTAGAATAAACCATCACATCATGGGGTTTCATCACATATTTGAGTTTTGCACAAGAGAAATACAAACACAGCCCTAACTTTTCGATATCATTGTATCGAGTTTCAGCATCGTTTAATATTTTACTTAGATAATAAACAGCACATTCTACACCATTATGATCCTCCTATGCTAGTAAACTGACTATAGCTCGATCTAATGCTGATACATACAATTTCAATGGCTTGTTCCTCATTATTGGTATCAAGATCGGAGGATTCGTCAAACTCAATTTAATCTGCTCAAAGGCTTTATGATGTTCTTCCTTCCATTTAAAGTCTGCTTCCTTTTTCAACTTTAACAAAGACGAAAAAACATAAGTCTTATCAGCCAAGTTAGAAATAAATCATCTTAAATAATTTATTTTTCCCAACAATGATTGTAGTTGCTTTTTATTCTTTGGGGCAGAAATATCTAGTATTGCTTTTGCTTTATTTTTATCGATCTCGATCCCTTTTTCATGTACTATGAATCCTAAAAATTCACCAGCAAACACACCAAAGGCATATTTCAAGGGATTCATTTTTAAACCGTATTTCCTCATTCTTACAAAATATTTCCTCAAGTTACCTAAATGTTCATGTTTTATCTTCGATGCAACAACAATATCATCTATATAAACCTGCATGAAATCATTAATCAAATCATGAAAAATCAAATTCATTGTTCTTTGATATGTTGCCCCGGCGTTTTTCAAACCAAATGGCATCACTATCCATTCATAAGTACCCAATGCCCCCGGGCATCGAAAAGCTGTTTTAGTTATATCATTTTGGGCAACAAAAATTTGATTATAGCCTAAATATCCATCTAAGAGACTTAAAATTTCATTACCAGCTACCGCATCGATTAACATATCAACTACTGGCATAGGATATTCATCTTTAGGAGTTGCTAAATTTAAATCTCGATAACCAATGCATACTCTCATTTTACCATTCTTTTTAATAATTGGAACAATATTGGAAATCCAATCCACATACCTGGCAGTTCTGATAAATTTCGCGCTAAGAAGTCTCTCGATTTCTTCTTTAATCTTACCCATCACCTCAGGTGAAAATCTGCTCGGAGCTTGTTTTACTGGCTTCTTACCTTCTATGATAGGTAATCTATGTTCGACTAGACTTTGATCCAATCCAGGCATTTCTTCATAATCCCAAGCAAAGCAATCTTTATACTCTTATAGTAATGAAATTATATCTTTTTTCATTTCCTTCTCTAGATTCCTACTAATATAAGTAGGTTTTCTTTTCTTTGTACTTCCCAAGTTGATTTCTTCTAATGGATCTTGGGCCTCGACTTTTTTGTGATTCGATGTGACAGATCTTTCAAAACCTAAAGGAGAATTATCGTAAATGCAATCGAGTATAACTTGATCACTTTTATTTGCTACTATTGTCGAGTAAATCGACTTATTTATTCCTATCCTATTACTACTACTTTCTTGACTCTCTTTTTCATCTTCGTATCTTCTCAATCGAGCAAAGAATTCCTCATAACCTTCATTCATTTTCACCGGCTACTTCGAGGCTGGCCCCCTCTTTGATCATGACAAACCTTTTTTTCTCATTCATTTCCAAGAAACGCTCCTCATGCATTTTCGAATTAAAGTCTTCGATAGTCTCGAAGGTGAATGGTTGAGTGAGCGCCAAATTTTGTAATGACCGACCAGCCTGAGACACGACTGTTATGAACTCGTGCTGATCTCCTTGAATTACTTCGAGATGTCCATCTCGATTCCACATAAATAGCTTCTGATGAGCCATGGAGGGCACTGCCCTAACCCCATGAATCCATTCTCTGCCCAGTAATGCATTGAAGTTGGCATGCGATTGGACAACTACGAAAATAGTAGGCCTCGAATAAGTACCCACTTTCACATCTAAGGCGATCATGCCTTCTGAACTCGATCATTTCCTGCTGAAATCGAAAATCAAAATATTATGTCTGACTAAGTCTTTCAATTCGACACCGAACCTCTTTAACATAGTCATTGACAGTATGTTTACCGTCGCACCACCATCCACTAGGACCTTATTCACTTTCTATCCTTGAATCTCGATATTCAGCATCAAGGGTTTCAAATGAAATCTCATTTCTTCTGATGGAGGATCGATAAAAGCAGCGTCTCTATGGGGAGATTCGCATGACACTTGCGTTACCCACGTTACTTTTGGTCTTATTTCCTCGGAAAAGAAATTATCCTCCCGATGAACGTCATTTTGTTCCTGAAACTCCTCATACTCGTTAACATATTCTGCGGCTAGTATAGATATTACTCTGATCTGTTGTCCATCCCTACTATTTTCATCTTTACCATCGACAAAGTCTCTTACATACTGACCCCTGATCGGTATATTCTGCTCTTCAAAAGTCTTATAATTATTGAATCTTCCCTAGTAAGGTTGGAGCCTTCCCCCTCTCTTCCAGGGTTTTCCTCGAAATCTCCTTTGGAATGTGGGGAATCCAGTATTCGATCCTTCGTTGTATGATAGTCTATCGAACACATCATTATTTTGAAATCTATTTCCTCCCCGAGGAGAATATGTCTCCTTCTTGACTCATCGCAACTAATTTCTACTGGAACACAAACCAACGGATTGCTGATTATCCCCCACTGTCATCTGGATTGTTTGTTTTCCTTTAACACTGCAATTTTTCCGCCGTGTCTCAACTTTTTTTATTTTCTCCTCCCTGAAGGCTTTAGCAGTCGATCAGTCAAACACCGCGCTGCATCGAGGACATAATGTCACATCTTCATCCTTCTCTTTCTTCCTGGTTAAAAATTCGACGAGCGAATCCTCTGATCAAGGATAAATTTCTCTCTCGAATTCATTTAAGTCGAACTCTATATCTTCCTCTGACATGTCCATTTTGACATGTCTAGGATCAATGTCTTCAGTAACATCGACCATACCTATGAAGGCTGAATCTATTAATCTGGCATCTTCAGTAATGCCTGACTGAGACTCAACATACCCCACCTGCACTTCGAATGGATTAGTATCCACTTTCATCGACATTTTCTCAAACTTTAACCTTCCTTGGTCGATTGCATCTTGAAGCGTATTCCTGAAATGTATACAATTATTAGTACAATGCCCATAAATATTATGAAATTTGCAATATTTTCTACCATTTCTTTAGTCTAAAGAAGGAAATTTATGATCATCACTCAATTTAATATGTTTATCTTTCAATAAAATATCGAAGATTTTATCTGCTTTTGTTACATCGAAAGTATATGTTCGATTCACCATTTTGTCTTTTACCTCGTTTTTCTGCAGCAGTTTACAAATATATGGAGCTCCTACTTTGAGCTCTGCTATGTTTACTTTCTCATCGACATATTCTTCATTTTCTACTTCTGTCTTGGGATTTTCTTCGTATATGTCATTTATGTACGCTACCCTATCTTTCTTCATAGGTTTCTCAAATTTCTTATATCTTTCCTTCTCATACTCGATTTGTTCCACTCTTCTTACTTTATCGGCTAATTGAGCCATGTCATTCAAGGGTAAATTAACCAATTTCTTCCTAATCGAGAATTCTAAACCTGTAGAAGCCATTCTGACTAATTCAAATTCGGGAATCTGAGTAAAACATCTCGATTTCATTTGTCTAAATCTATTCAAATAATCATCTATACTTTCATGATTATATCTTTTTATATTCATTAAGTCGATAAGACTTACTTGAGTCTCTCCCCTAAAAAACTGCTCATGAAAATTCCTTTCCAACTGCAGTCAATTATATATCGAGTTAGGTGGCAAAGAGGTAAACCAAGTGAAGGAATTTTTTGTTAATGAACTAGGGAAGTATTTCATTTTTAATTCCTCATTCATAGTTATATCTCCACATTCGATTTGATATCGGACCACATGCTCGATAGTGGATTCACCAATTTCTCCGGCAAATTTGGTGAACTTGGATACTTTATATCCTCGAGGTAATTCTGTCTCGAGAATTGTATTTGGAAAAAGAGAAACAAAGTACGGTTGGTCAAGTGGTCTTAATTCCACTCCCTGGGGATTCATCCTTTGTCCCAACACATGATTGTACTGCATGTTATTCTGATGATACATATTTTGAAACCCTCCATTTAAATTTCCGTGAGCATCATTCCTCACATGCTGACAATGATCAGCATTTCGATTTCTCCTTAATAAGTAAGTGGGATTAATATTGACGTGTTGGTTATTATCCTGATTGGCATTATTTTCGGCCCTTTTTTGTCGAGGTATTGTCAATGCATCCCCGATACGTGCAATTTGATCTGCTAATATCTCAAAACTATTAGTAGTGTTTTGAATTAATGGGTTTAATATTGTGGTCAACTGCTGTGACAACATATTAACCATCTCGAAATTACTTTCATCCATTTGTTGTCGAAACACTCCTAATGAATTTTTGGAAATTCCAATACTAGCATTTTCGATAGCATCAAAATTAGATCAATGATAATCTCTATCGAATGCATATCTCCCGTGATCCAGATTTGCTCTATTATCTAGGTTTGGGATTGGAGTAATCTGTTGTGTTCCTAAGCTTTGCACATTTTCTGGATTCTAAGGCATTGCTAAATTTTGGGATACACCTACATTCGGGGATACTCCAAAATTTTGGGGCATTCCTAAGGTCTGAAATGTTCCTAATATAAATGTAAATCCAGACGGCCTTACACTCATGTTATTAAAGTACCAACCCCATTCATGTTATTCCTAAGGTAGAATTTCGTGGTACTGAAGTACCAACCTCATTCATGTTATTAAATGTAAATCCAGACGGCCTTACACTCATATATGGACCTGCATATGTTGTTACGGGGTTTCCTGTGGTTTGCATATTGTTTGACATTATAGTACCAGACCCTAACTGAGTATTTGCTAATGTCCTTGGGCTTTGTTCAGTATTCACGGGAATCGACACACTCACAGTTGTCGATATTACAGGCATAGTTCCATTGTGAACTTGCCCCCCAATGTTTGGTGGAT
The DNA here is from genome assembly GCA_963425845.1 of Sphenostylis stenocarpa. Taxonomy (NCBI): domain Eukaryota; kingdom Viridiplantae; phylum Streptophyta; class Magnoliopsida; order Fabales; family Fabaceae; genus Sphenostylis; species Sphenostylis stenocarpa. The sequence continues at coordinate 19,134,461 of OY731405.1, forward strand.
TTGGACTATTTGGAATCTCACTATTACTCTGACTATTTGGTGGATTTTTACTCATTCTTACTATTCGTCCACTCCTTAATCTCATACACTTTTGAACTAGCCAATTTTTTGTGTATTTAACACAATGCTCCTACCTGGCGAGCCAATTTGTTTCTGGTGAAAATTTTGGTTGTTTTCGATGTCCTAGAGACTTAGGTTCTAACCAAAACTTTAACCACGCAAATTCTTTTTATTTAGGCTAGCAAACAGTTTTCAATCAAAAAGTGTATATAAATAAAAAATGTCACAATATCGAGCCGAATGAAAGATAAAGCATGCACATATATTAAAAATACGGAAAGCGTGATAAAGCATGCATATCGAAATCGAAAATAATATTTTTGATTTTTTTTATATTAAAAGACTAGAAAAGATGAAATTTAACAAAAGTAAAGAGAAATAGTAAAAGAACATCGAGGCAACAAAGTAACGCATAAAATTAAATTGCATTAAGAGTAAATGACATAAACTAAAGTGTGTATAAAAGTAATCGACAATATTGGAAAGTAAATTAAATGTGCGAGTAAATAAATTATTGAGAAAGTAAAGAAAGCATTAAATGCAAAATCTTAAACTTGCATAAGTGTAAATGCATAAGTTTTAAATTGCATAAGTGTAAATGACGAGGAATTGATAAAAGACAAATATGTAAATGCAGAATCTTAAATTGATAAATGTAAATGACAAAGAATTGAAAATACAGAATCTTAAATTGATAAATATAAATGACAAGGAATTGAAAGTACAGAATCTTAAATTGATAAATATAAATGACAAGAAATTGAAATAACATGACAATACAAACAGGTGAATTTAAATTGCATTAAAAGTAAAGTACCAAGGAAAGTAAAGGAAGTGGTAAAAACAGTCAACGAAAATGGAAATCCAGATCGTCAGAAACTTCATGATTCGTCGTTCTCCGTTAGACTTTTCACTTGTGTTTCTGTTGTTTCTGTCAATTTCCCCTTCTTCTTCATGCTTCATTCTATTTATAGGTCCGCTTCAACGTAACCTCGTAAGAGCGGTTTAAAAACCGCTACCACGTTCCCATGCATGAGATAATTGCTCCCTCGATCTTCGATCTCAGCCATGGTTTAGAAGCCGCTACCCATGTGCTATGTGCGCGTTAACCGTTCCCTTGATCTCGATTTCAGACATCGAATGCTTTGAACTGATTTTTGGCTGCCTTCGATATTTATCATTTTTACTCTCCATCATGTCATCAATTGTCTTCCATTCGATTCTCGATCAATATTTTCATACTAATACATGGTCATCGAACAACTCTTGATTTCACATATCGATTTCTTTCTCATCAACACGATCATCGAATGTCTTCCACCTTTCGATTTATCTATTGATATCGAATTTTTTCTTTCGATTGTCGATTCAGATTCTCGATTTTTCTCACCAACACATATTATACAATTGTGTTACTTTGTATTATAACCATGTCGTTATAGAAAGGTCTTTTTAAAATTTTGTATGACATAATTTTATCAATTATATTTTGTATTTATTGTAAGTTTTTTTATTTTATACAATTTTTTCAATATAACTTTTTCATTTAAAAATTTTACAAATTGAAGATCATTTATAACATTTTTTTTCTTATTAATACAAATTATTAATATTAAAATATTATTTATTATTAATACAAAAATTTCAAAAATCCCGTGCGTTGCACGGGTTATGATACTAGTAATTTAGATGGAACGATTCTTCAACAAATTCTCTTATGTATGAAATATATACCATAAAGACTACTTTTAACTTTTAATGAACATATCATAAAATAATGACTACTCAATCTCAACTTTATTAAAAGACATTAAAATAGGTTTGATTTCATAAATTGTCTAAAAGATATAAAAATAGATCACCTTGAAAAATTGTAATTTAATTCTATCCTGTTTATATAGATAGAACTTAAGAGATTATGATTTATATAGAATTAGGCTAAATTAATTTATTAATTGATATATTTTTTAAAATCAAATAAAATTAATATTATTTTAATATATATATATATATATATATATTATAAATTAATTTTAAAAAAATTTACGTATTTTAATATTGTGTTTACATTAAATGTGAAAAAGATAAGAAACAAAATACATTTGAAAATTTATCTTTTCTTCTTACCCCTCTTAGAGGAATAAAGGAGAAGAAAAAGAATAATACACAAACATAATTGATTATGTCCCAAAATATTTAAATATTATTTTTTCATGTTTAATTATTATAATAATAAATAAATATATACAATAATGAATAAATTTATTTAAATTAATAAAAAAATATTTTAATTAATCAAATCAATTTTATCTTTTATAATTTTTTTACTCATCTTTTTTTTCCTTCTCATAATCTAAACGACTCACTTCCTACCTTTTCTCTTCTATTTCACCCTCTTAATTTCACTCTTCATTCCAGCACATAATATAAAAATAAATTTCCAACAATCACCTATTTTTTGACCTAATTATTAATATTAATTACTACTTTAAATTAATAAATTATTAAAAAATAATTATGATAATTGAAAGTTTTTTTTATCCAATGATTTATCATCTTATAATTTATTTATTAAATTATTATATTTTAAATAAAATTTAATTTTATTAATATAATTTAAAGTTTAAATATATATATATATATATATTATTTTAATTTAATTTTTAATTATACTAAAATAAATTATTAACTTAACATAAATTATGACTCATTTTATAATATATGTCATGCATCAAAAATTTTAAATCGTTGTATACAATTAAAGAAGACTAAGTCATCCGTTTTGATTCGACGAGTCACTAAAATAATTTTGACAATTTAAAAAAAAAAAATCTAAACTCGCATGAGAAGAGTGTAAAAATTTATTACAAAAATAAATATGTAAAATTAACAACAGAGACCAATGATGTTCGATTCCCATAATATTTAAAATTGTAACGTTGTTTTACACCTCGATATTAGTAATGAAATGTTATTTTACTTGTAGACATTAGTTAATATATTTTTTTTTTGATATTTTTTTATTCAAATGCTTAATATCACATAACATTACAGAATAAAATGTCCCACCATAATTATTAAACATAAATTAAAAATAAATTAATTCAGTTATTTTATGAGTTGAGTTCAAATTCAATAAGTCGACATTAAAACCAATCACAAATATTATAATACTTAAAAATTAATATAAATTATATTTAGGATTATTATAAAAATGAGTAAAATACCTTATGCGTTATATAAATAAAACATTTATATCCTAATTCAAGTAAGTATATATTTATATTTTAATATAATATTATAATAAATATATCATATATTAATATCTTATTGATTCGATGATAAAAGAATCATAATTATTGAAATTTTGTCTTAATATCTATCACTTACTGAAAATATATATTTATCCTAATATAAATTGAGTGATAATCATCCTATTAATCACAATTAAAGTTGTGAGTTTATGAAGTGATTTTAATACTTTGTACAAATAGGGTAATAAAATATTTGTTCCAGTATTTCCATTAAAATAATAAAAAAACTTATACTAATTCTCATCTTTATATTTATTATAAGTTTAATTTTCATTCTCAAATTCGTGGTATATCGAGTTTTTTTTTTTAATTTATGATGTTGAGTTTCTATTGAGCTAGATTAAATAAAATATCATCCATTTATTTTATTTAATAATTAAAATACAAATTAATTTAAAATTAAAGTCAGCCTCCTCTGTATCTAACAATATACTTTACTTATATATAAAATAAATAAACGGATCAGAGTTATTATAACTAAATTAAATATTTACTCTTAAATCATTCCATCATTATATTGTATAAAAAAATGATTAAATATAACATCAATCACTAAAATATAAAAGATAAAATATATTTTTCGTATGATACTATGAGAAATATTTAGATTTAATATAATTAAAATTAATTTTATATAATATTATATTAATAATAAATATGTACGATTTTATGTTGATGAATTATTGTAAACTGAATCTTGAATATATTGATGATACACAAGTTAATGATATGTGATGTAAAATTAATTATTCTATTAAAAATTTAATAGAAGAACTAATATTTTTTAATAATTTAATATTCTATATACTTAATATAAACTTTTGAAATTTGATTTATAGTAATTAACATACAGTTATGTAATACAAATACAAGAACGTACAAATAGTTTATTATTTTACATTATCATTAAAAGATTAGTTTCTTTCGTATTTTCATTTATATATATATATATATATATATATATATATATATATAAAACAACTCTAATAAATTATTTATTATTTTAAAAAATCTAAAATAAATAATTATGATGTCACATTATTTTTATATAATCCATAATTCAATATTTATTATTAAAATTTTTATTAATAAAGTTTAAAAAATTTATTTTTTCTTCTATTTTTTTATTATTTACTTTATTTTATAAATGATTTAATAAAATAATTATTAAAAAAATTAAATAAAATACAAAATTATTTTAAATAATTAATATTTTATTTAAATATTTCAATAAACAATTTTCATTAAAAATACTTTAAATTTTAAATAATTAATATTTTATTTAAGTATATTAATAAACAATTTCGATATATCTTTAATAACAAAAATAGTATAAAAGTTTGTGCAAAAATATATAATAAGAGTGGAAAACATAAGAGAATGAATATTTAATATCCTAAATTTAAATTTAATTATGTTTTGGTATAAATACTTTTTATTTTTAATCTTGATATAAGAATGAAAATTGTTTGTTTTCATTCAAAACGGTTTTATACCAAAACTTTTTTTATAAGGATTTCTAAAAGAGAAATATAAGAAAAAAATTTCTTCATAAGTAAAAAAAAACGTATGCTTAATCTAATTATAGAAACCATTTCCTTGTGAAGAAAATGTGCACACGTACCCATGACAAAAAATACATCAAAGAAGTTCCTTGGCTTATCCAATAATTGGATAATCCATTTTAAAATGGATTATCCAATTATTCAATCAAAGAAGTTCCTTTCAAATATTTAAATAATTACAATGAATTTCATATTAATTATTTGGAGTGAGAACAAAAAAAAAGACCATAATATGCAATGTATTAAAAAGATGAAATTAGGAGAATTTATTTAAGAAATTTCAATCTATTTGGTTTAAAATGTTTCCTTGGCTAGTGTTTCTGGTAAAAATATGATTGATTTCGATTTATCGGGAGTTAGGTTCTAATCAAATCTCAACCATGTAGATTCTCTTTACTTAGGCTAGCAACTAGTTTTCAATCGAAAAATGCATGAGAATCGAGAATCTTATAATGTAGAACGGCATGACCTAGAGTACATGTTTTTGATGTTTTTCTTAAGAAATGCGAAGTAAAAGAAGCGTAGAATCGAAAAGTAGTGTAGAATAATAAATTGCAGGGAAATGTAAAAAACGGAAACCTCAAATTTGCATTAAGTGTAAATAGCGAGAAATCGAAATTACGGGAATGTAAATAACAGGAAATCGAAATTTCAGAAATGTAAATAACAGGAATTCGAAATTGCAGAAATGTAAATAACAGGAAATCGAAATTGCATAGGTGTAAATAACAGGAAATCGAAATTGCATAGGTGTAAATAGCGAAGAACTTAAACGTAGAATCTCAACTTACATAAAAGTAAAATAACAAGGAATTGAAGGTGCAGAAACTTAAAGTTGCTAAACGTAAACTTGCATCAAATTAAATTGCATGAACATAAATTACCAGGGAAAGTAAAGAAAACGATACAGACAATCAATGAAAATGGAAACCCAGATCGCCAGAAACTTCATGATTCGTCGTTCTCCGGTAGACTTTTTCACTTTTGTTTCTGTTGTCTCTGCCAATTTCCCGTTCTTCCTCAAGCTTTACTCTATTTATAGAGCGCCCTTCAGATAACCTCCTAAGAGCAGTTAACAAAACTGCCACCACGACCCACCATGCACGTCTCTTAGTGTTACGGTTTAGAAACTGCATCCCATGTTCCCATGCAAGAGATAACTGCCTCTTTGATCTTCGTCAACCTTTAGTTTAGAAACTGTTTCCCATGTTCTATGTGTATGTTAATCGATTTTACATTATATTACCGTGAATCAGAACATGATTAAATTCCTGTCATCAAACTAACTTCAAAATATAAGAATATTAATTGCTTATATTATACATGTAAAAGCAGCTCCCCTCAAGCTTATCCCACCGACTATCTCTCGTTGTTCAAGATTCACATCACCATCTTCAACTCCCGATCCGCCTCCCACATAAAAGTGATCATCGTACCCCTAATCCACATGGAAAAATAGTAAAGAAGATTAAATCATTCGATATAATAAAACAAACATATAAAAGTAATAATTATATATTGGCGATCAATTACGGAATTATCAATACACTAAGACACCTTCCTAAGTATACCCTAATCCACAGCTCAACTCGTGAGTGGGCTATCATCTCAGGGCATTATCAGGACGGCATCTTCGCAAGCATCATTCTCATCACCCTCCACATGAGTAAAGGATTAATGACGTCTCATCACTCTAATGGATACCCCTCCGAAGCCGCCACCAATATCCTCTTATCGACTTCTCACCACTCCGATCTCGAATGACTAATTCACCAATTGAATGCTCCACCCTCATTCGTAATCCTCCGACATAGCTTATTACACTAATGTACTGTACCA
>OY731405.1:19141338-19236394 GCA_963425845.1 Sphenostylis stenocarpa
GGAGAGTTTGAGTTTTTGGGTTGTTTTTGAGAAGAACTAGGGTTCTTTAAAAGAGGGAGAGCTAAGGGTTTCTCGGGGAGAGCTAAGGTTTTAGTGTTGAGCGTTTAAGTGAGATGGCTAATTTGACGAATGTTGTTGCTCTTGTACCCGACCGATGAAGGATGTCAGGTATAATAGATGGAGTGCCCAGATGAAGGCTCTCCTCACAGCCCAAGATTGTTGGGAAGTGATAGGGGATGATTATGAAGAATCGGAGACTACAAAAGGGTTGTCGGCTAACGCACACAGAATGTTTAAAGAGAAACGTTTGAAGAATGGTGCAACTCTGTTTTTATTGTTTCGAGTTATAGAAGATTTTGATTTCGAGAAGATTGTTGGAATCAAGTCAGCATCTGGTGCATGGACCGAGCTGGAGAAAGAACATTAAAAAAGATGACCGAGTCATTCGAGTTCGACGTCAGACATTACGAAGCGAGATGAAGAGCATGAAGATGAAGGAGTCAGAAAAAGTTTTCAAATACATCTTGCGTGTTGAAAACATGGCAAAATAACTCATTCACAAAGAAGAAACGTTTTCAACAGAACAAATTCTTGAAAAAGTCTTGAGGTCATTAACAAATGACTTTGAGACCGTAGTGTGTGCGATAAAACAAGCAAAAAACTTGTCTGAGATGACAATAAAGGAGTTGATCGGTTCCCTTGAAGCCTATGAATATCGAATGAAGAAAAATGAGGACGAAGACATGAGTGTGAAATTGCTCCAGAACAAGGAGAAGATGCTTTATTCCTAGAATAATAGAGGAAGAGAACGTGGTAGTCGGTCCCCGAGGTGACTTGGACGAGGTGGTTTCGGTGACCGAGGTGAGGAGGAAGAAGAAGAAGGAGCTCAATAAAACTGGCGAGGTAGTAGACCTAGAGAAGGTCAGTCAATGAACCACTCAGATGTCGAGTGTTTCAAGTGTGGCAAGTATGACCATTATGCGAATGGCTGTGATTCGAGAAGATGTTTCAATTGTGGAAAGGAGGGACATTTCGCCCAAGACTGTAAAAAAGGTGAGACTTTTTGCAAAAGAGAAGGAAACTGGAATAACACTGCTGATGACCGATCTCAATACTGGAATTTGCAGTGAAAGAGTTTGGCCTAATACCAATTTGTGCTCGGTATGGTATCTGCATACAGGTGCGAGTAACCATATGTGTAGTAATGAGCAACTATTCAACAAATTGGAGAAATATAATGACGATGATGTTTCGTTTGGAGATGACTCTAAGGTCTCGGTAAAAGGCCTAGGCACTGTCTGTTTCTTGCATAAGGATGACCTGGTTGGGCCAATTCAAGATGTGTTTTATGTTCCAGATCTAGAGAGTAATCTTTTGAGTATGAAATAGTTGATAGAGAGAGGATACTCAGTGAAAGATCGAGTACTGCAATTGAGGAACAAGCTTGGAAGGTTGATTGTTCGAGTCAAGATGGAGAAGAGCAAAATGTTCAAGTTGGAGCTGAGAAGTATTCGGGAGAAGAGTATGAGATCAGAAGACACGTTGAAGGTAAATCATCGATCTGCTCACATGCATCGTGGCTTAACCAAGTTGATTCATGATGAAAATCATGATATTGTCCGACTTGGTGATGCAAGTGAAAGAGATTAAGTAGGGCAAGTTGTTGAACCTGCAGTTGTTGCCAAATCGGAAGGAGACCGAGCTTATGTGCCATCAACTGTTGTAAGATCGGAAATTGAGAAGGAAGAAATAACCATGAAGAGCGTGATGCTCGGGTTGTCTAGCATGGAGGGGAAATTTTGTGAAGGTGTGATGCTCAGAATGCCGAGTATGAAGGAGAAAGTTTTTAGAGGAGTGGTTGGTACCTAGGCGAGTACCCCACTTAAGAAAGTTTGAAGATGAGTGGTCGGTAACAAGGCGAGTATCCCATTAAGAAAAATACTGAGTATAGAAAGAGATACAATTTTAGTCTAAGTAGTGAATTCCGAAGTGATCTTGTTGGAGCTCTTGTAGACGAGAAGAACTGAGTTGAAGAAGAAAAGGTCCGAGTTGTTGTGAATGAGAAGATCCGAGAACAGAATGACATGTTGGTGATGACCAAATATCCAAGGTATGGGTAGTCTATTGGTGAGAAGTAGGTATTCAAGAAGGATGAGGATTCAGACACTCATTGGTATGGAGATGTGGATTATCGGGATAAAGGATGGAAGGAACCCGGAGTGCTCTGGAAGAAGAAGACTTGTAGTCGACTTGTTGGAAGCTTGAAAGTTTGGAGATCAAGATGTTTTGAAGGCCAAAAAATTTTGAAGTTAGTAATTGGGTGATCGGAATCATGCTGATCACATGTTTTGAAAGCTTAGCCGTGAGCTAGCAAGTCTGAAGCTGGGGTGAAGCCAATCTCAAGTTTTTCTTTAATGCTGAGAATCAATTTTATGGGGGGGGGGGGGGGGGTTTGTTAGGTAAAATTAAATAATAAGTTAATTAGGTTTTATTGGAATGTCTCTTGGTGTTTAAACGTTTGTCTTCGATAGTTTTGGGAACTAGAAAGTTTCTTGGATGCTTAGGAAATGATGTTATTGATGAGTATTAATGTGAGACTCTTTGGTTTCTAGGGAGTAAATGTTTTGGTGTAATAGAAAGTTTCTGGGAGTGTTTAAATACAAAGATGTAATTCTGTTTTCGGTGTGACAAAGAATCACTAAAAGTGAAGTTTCCAAGTTTTTGTGTGATTCTTTGTTATCAATGTTTTCACTTATTTTTCTACAACTCATCACAACATAAGTAAGAAATAAATTTGTTAGTTAAATAGATAAATAACAATTAATTTGTTATAAGATACAAGAAAAATAAGATAAAGTTTACCTGTGTTTGTCTATGCATGCCTGTGTTTGCATTTAGGTTTTCGAATTTTTGTTTTTAAATGATGTGTATAAAAAATAATTACTATGTTAGACAGATAATAGGATAGTCCGCGAGCATGCAAATAAAATCAGTAAAGTCCGAGGGCTATACAGGCCAAGTTCAAAAGTCCCATATATTTAGTTGTATATTTTCAAAACAGGCTTGTAATCCGCAGGATTCGTGTATACCCACTCCTAGCTGTTTGATAGTAAAATAATACCATTCATATTTCTGACACTTGACAGTGGCTATATCAACCATTTTGGTGTATTTCTATCTTTCATGACCTTATTTTAAGGTGAATTGACTTATCACTAAAACATTTTAATAGCCACCAGAATTACCAAATCTACTTTTAGTCTTTTTTGTAAACTTCCAGGTCACTTACAGCTTTATACTTTGACTTTTGTTCTGTTGTAAAAAAACCATCTATCTCTCACACAAGCTAAAATACCTTCTCAGTTTTGAACTTTTGAAGTGTGATTTCTAGTCCTGTAATGCAACGCTAGTTTGTATTTAATCTTATTTAGTATTAGATGCTTCTCAAAATATAGCATCTCAATTTAGTGTTTTTATTTTTCCAAGGCATGGATCTTTGTCACTTGTAGACTTTTCTTGGCACTTTATAGAATGTTTACAGATTTACCTGTGTGTGCGGAGATTAGTTTTTACAGTTTATTGCTTGTTTGAATTTCTGTTTTCAAGTTAAAGTTGTTTTAGATTTATACATTTGTGAACATGGCATCAATGTCCATTCCCTTGTGATTTCCACTCATCTTATAGCTCATTTGTTCCTGTTAATATGAGATAACTTTGAGTAGAATTTATTGTTAAATAAGAATAAATTTCATTGATTTCTGCTTTCTCACAGGGTGCTTCACGGTTATCTTTTTGTATTGGTGGCCCCTATGGTCATGGAAGAAAAATGAGGGACCGGGCTAACATATCAATCAAGTTATCTTCACTTGTGTTAAATCACCAAATAGCATTACTTGTACTCATGGAACAGCTTTACAGGTACCAATAATTTAATCTCTTAATTTCGTATTCTAATCTTTTTAATCTTATAGACTAAAAATGTACCACTAGGAACCCGTAGTAACAGTTCTATTAGTACCATACTTTCGTCCCATGCTTTTTTAGTAAAAAAAAAAATACTCGAGGAACAAGAAAAAGCACTTTTAGATAAGCTAGCTTTCGTTTTCTCAGGAAATCTAAGAACTACTACTTCATAGCTTTTCCTGAATGCTGAAATTTTGACAATTTTTCTTTCTGCCACTACCACCTTTGGGCTTTTGCATAAAAGAAACCCATTCAAAATGGCCCTAACGAGTATGTTTGAGTAAACTTCGATATAAATACTTCTAATCTTCTAATAGAAGAAAATAAGAACAAAACAAGGATATATTTTTTTTCACATGTTAAAACTAGTGTGAGTTAGTTAAAAAACAGATTTTGGATAAACTAATAAAAGAGAGTTTTATGAATTAATATGAGAGAAGTTTATTTTATTTATTTTATTTTATTTTCTGAAAATACATCCAAACATTTCAAATTTGTACAGCTTTTCTTTTCACTTGTATGGATGGTAAAATCCCAAAATTAAATTGAATGTCATTTTCTTTCCCATTTAATGAGTGGAAGAATAAAATATGGGCTTTATAATTATTTAAATGAATTGATCATATTCATGAGACTATTAGTTGCAAGTCTCTAACACAGTTCTCAATATCTGATTTATAGGTCGTGGACAATTTTAAAAGGACAAAAGTACCACCATTAGATATCCTATCATATGCTGCTTATCTATATGTCTTTTAGGACCGATCGAGCTTTCCTCTGAACCTTTTATCTATTGTCTTCTATTTAACATAATTCCCTTCTTTGAATTTTGGGATGAAAGGCTGAGTTGTCTTGTTTTGTATAGTTGTGTTTGGTTATTTGAGTGTATATATGAAGTGACGTGAAAAATAGTTAGGTAGTTGTTTTTCTTGTTTAACTTTTTCCATTATTAAAGTGGAAGGGTGTTTCAGTTAGAATTATTCTAAATTTTTTCATAACATCAAACTTGTTACAGTAGAAGAAATTAATTTTGCGTTTAAAGCTATCACATTAGACATTATATTCGTATTTGCTTTGAAAGTTTTCCAAATAGAATATGACATTACTTTTTTAGCAAATGACACTCCTATTTTGAAAATCTTCTAGACTAAATTTAAACGCCAATGCAACGTCTAAATAAATTACGTGATAGCTTTGAGTAGAAAATTAGTATAGGGTGGTTGCTACCACAACACATAAATGCATAAACCCAGTGCAAAATTATTTATTAAATCTTTTAGGTCTTACTCAAACTATTTCTGTTAACATCCCTCACTTGTCAAACGACAAAGGGAATGTTTATTTCCAACAATTGAACACAACCATAAGTGGGGGATGATCATTGTAATCAAGGGAGGCTACGGCCCCCGACTTTTTTTCAAGCTATGTGTGTATTTATAGTTTTGGTCACTCAATATTAAAATAAATAAGTTAATATATCACAGAAAAAAAAAACTAGACGAATGTATTAAATAAGAAATATATTCTCTCTTTTTTTTCTTCTTTTTATATTTTCTCTCAATAATGTTGATTACAATGTTTTATTGATTTCCTACTTTCAAAATCATCTTTCATCTCTTAACCCCGGGAGATTCCATAATTGTAATTATGATTTATTTTTTATAATATTGCATTCTTCTTTTTCTTATTCTCGTGTTAAACATTTTTGTCTAATTCTAAGAATAAGGTGGTAATTTAGTTTGACAAGGTAAATATTTTTTTTTCTATCAAACTTTCATATTATTTATTTTATTATTATTATTATTACTATTTAATTTATTATTGATAGTTTATTGTTATTTACTTTTATTTTAATTTTGTAAAGGAATATTAGTGGTTTAAAAAATATTTTCGATTTTTATAAATATTTATGATTTTATAATTAGAAAAATAATCTATTAAATTTCAATTCAAGGTTTAATAATTATATTCTTGTGAATTATTTTTTTAACTTAATTTTTTTAAAATATGAAACATAAAAAAAAGATTCATCTTTCAAAAATTATGAAAGAGAAATAACTTGTTAAAATACAATATAAATTTAACTGTTTCAAAACATTATATTGATAATCAAATTATTAATTAGCATACTTCCTTCCTAATATTCATAAAATTATAATTAATGAATTCATATTAATTCTCTTTAGAATGTGACCTATGAAATTAAAAAAAAATGAATATTTAATTAATAAAAAAGATAAAATTAGAAGAGATTATTTAAAATGGGGCATATATTATATACCACTTCAAAACTATCTTTTATTTTTTTAAAGAGAAACATCTTAGAATATTTTATTATACTTAGTTTAAAATATTTCTTTCTTCACTTGCTATTTATTTAGTACAATGTCAAATGGTTATTGTGGTTAGATGTGTTTACTAGACAAAGATTTAAATCATGGACAATGATTAATAATGCTGGAAAGAATTATGTGTTTGTTAACCACATTGGAGATAATCTTTACTTACCACGTAATAATGTATGTGAAGACTTATTAAATCAATCTAAATACATTAAACAACATTATAAATGATCAAAGTTAAGAAGAATTTTGCATTTTAAGTTTGTGCATTTAGAGGTCAATATATGAAACACTAGAGTTAAGTAACAAACGTAACTTTCTTGAAATTATTAAACTTTCAAAATATATTTCTATTTAAAAAAATTGCAATTTTTTTTGGAAAAGTAAGAAATCATATTCGTGAAGAAATTGGAGAATTTAAATTTTGTATAATTATTGATGAAGCCTATGATTTAAAAAAAGTAAATGATTATTGTTTTGAGATTTGTAGATAAAATTGGTTATATAAAAAGAATATTTTTTTTATCTTTTATATAATTTATGTTAAGAATTTGGCAATGACATTATTGAAAGAGAATTGTGTTATTTTTTTTATAATTTTGATGTTTTCAATATTCATGATCAAGGGTATGGTGACACTAATAATATAAGGGGAGAATGAAATAGATTGCAAATATTATTTTTTATAATAATCTTATGCTTATTGAATACATTGTTATCCTCATAGATTATAATTTGTTTTGGTTGCTTTATCAAGAGAAATTATTCTAATTCAATAATTTTTTCAAATTTGGCTTATGTGTTTCTCTATTAAAATTTTCGATAAGTTACAAATGGCTGAAGTAGATGAAATAATTTAATTGTTAGAAATTAGTAAACTTGAAATGGGAAAGGAAAAAAATTAAATTAATATTTTAAAGCAAGGTGGTGATATTAGGTGAGCTCACATTTCCATTCTATTTGTAATATGATGAAATTGTATGATGCATCTTGTTTGGTTCTTTAAAAAATTATAATTGATGGATTAACTTATATTAAAAGAGGTGATGCATATGTTGCTTATAATATTTAATTTTTATTTGGGTTCATATTAATTTTACATACGATGAAGATGAGAATTATTGATTGCCATGGTTAAGCTTTGCAAAAAAATCTCATATATATATATATATGAGATTTTTAAAGCTTAACCTTGGCAAAGCCAATCATGTCTCATCTTCATCGTATGTAAAATTAATATGAACCCAAATAAAAATTAAATATTATAAGCAACATATGCATCACCTCTTTAATATAAGTTAATCCATCAATTATAATTTTTAAAGAACCAAACAAGATGCATCATACAATTTCATCATATTACAAATAGAATGGAAATGTGAGCTCACCTAATATCACCACCTTGCTTAAAATATTAATTTAATTTTTTCTTTCTCCATTTCAAGTTTACTAATTTCTAACAATTAAATTATTTCATCTACTTCAGCCATTTGTAACTTATCGAAAATTTTAATAGAGAAACACATAAGCCAAATTTGAAAAAATTATTGAATTAGAATAATTTCTCTTGATAAAGCAACCAAAACAAATTATAATCTATGAGGATAACAATGTATTCAATAAGCATAAGATTATTATAAAAAAAATAATATTTGCAATCTATTTCATTCTCCCCTTATATTATTAGTGTCACCATACCCTTGATCATGAATATTGAAAACATCAAAATTATAAAAAAAAATAACACAATTCTCTTTCAATAATGTCAATTGTCAAATTCTTAACATAAATTATATAAAAGATAAAAAAAATATTCTTTTTATATAACCAATTTTATCTACAAATCTCAAAACAATAATCATTTACTTTTTTTAAATCATAGGCTTCATCAATAATTATACAAAATTTAAATTCTCCAATTTCTTCACGAATATGATTTCTTACTTTTCCAAAAAAATTGCAATTTTTTTAAATAGAAATATATTTTGAAAGTTTAATAATTTCAAGAAAGTTACGTTTGTTACTTAACTCTAGTGTTTCATATATTGACCTCTAAATGCACAAACTTAAAATGCAAAATTCTTCTTAACTTTGATCATTTATAATGTTGTTTAATGTATTTAGATTGATTTAATAAGTCTTCACATACATTATTACGTGGTGAGTAAAGATTATCTTCAATGTGGTTAACAAACACATAATTCTTTCCAGCATTATTAATCATTGTCCATGATTTAAATCTTTGTCTAGTAAACATATCTAACCATAATAACCATTTGACATTGTACTAAATAAATAGCAAGTGAAGAAGAAATATTTTAAACTAAGTATATTAAAATCTTCTAAGATATTTCTCTTTAAAAAAATAAAAGATAGTTTTGAAGTGGTATATAATATGTACCTCATTTTAAATAAGTCTCTTCTAATTTTATCTTTTTTATTAATTAAATATTCATATTTTTTTAAATTTCATAGGTCACATTCTAAAGAGAATTAATATGAATTCATTAATTATAATTTTATGAATATTAGGAAGGAAGTATGCTAATTAATAATTTGATTATCAATATAATGTTTTGAATCGAGGTTAAATTTATATTGTATTTTAACAAGTTATTTCTCTTTCATAATTTTTGAAAGATAAATCTATTTTTGTTTTCATATTTTAAAAAAATTAAGTTAAAAAAATAATTCACAAGAATATAATTATTAAATCTTGAATTGAAATTTAATAGATTATTTTTCTAATTATAGAATCATAAATATTTATAAAAATCAAAAATATTTTTTTAAACCACTAATATTCCTCTACAAAATTAAAATAAAAGTAAATAATAATAAACTATCGATAATAAATTAAATAATAATTAAAAAAATATATGAAAGTTTGATAGAAAAAAATATCATTACCTTATCAAACTAAATTACCACCTTATTCTTAGAATTAGACAAAAATGTTTAACACGAGAATAAAAAAAGAAGAATGCAATATTATAAAAAATAAATCATAATTACAATTATGGAATCTCCGGGGTTAAGAGATGAAAGATGATTTTGAAAGTAGGAAATGAATAAAACATTGTAATCAACATTATTGAGAGAAAATATGAAAAGTAGAAAAAAAAAGAGAATATATTTCTTATTTAATACATTCATCTAGGAATGACAATTAAACTTGCAGACTCGCGAGGACCGACCCATCCCCGTTCCCGTCCCGAATTAACCAGGGGCAGGCGGATTCGGATTTTCCCCGCTTTAAAAGTTGGAGGCGAGGGTGAGGGCGAGGATGGGTAATGCAATCTCCACCCCGATCTCGTCCCGACTTTATATTTAAATTTAAATTTTAAAATATTAATATTTTAAAAGTATTTATTTCTTTTCTATTACATATAAGGTCATTTTTTTATATTTCACCAATTTTTATTTTTCTTCTACCCACTTTTTAATTTTTTTGTTTTTAATCTTTTATATCAATTAATTTATTACATTATTTTCTCTCTTACCTTTCAGCTTTTTCATATTTCCTTAATCTCTCCCATCAATTTGTTTTTTTTTCAATCTTTTCAACCAATTTGATAAACACAAAGTTAATTTTTTTATTCTTTATCTTTTTCTAAATATTTTACATAAATCTTAGTAGTAACTAATATTATTTTATTTATAATTTATATTTATTAGGTTTTATTATGTCATATTTTTTTATCTTATTATTCTTATTTATCATATATCAAATTTTATCTTAATAAAATAATTATATTTTAAAGGATTAAAGGAATTGATAATTTAAACTTTTATTATTTCGAACTAATTGAATAAGAATTAACTTATTAAATATTTCCTTATAAACTATATATTTTATATTTTTAAATGACAACTTAAAAATGAATTAATTTATATATATAATCAAACATTTGAATACAGATATTATAATAATAATGTTATAAGTATCCAAATATTTGAATACAATGTTATAAAAATATTATTATTATAAATAAAAAATAATTAAATATTTCTTTTACATGTATATTTTAATGTAAATATAATAAATTAAAAAATATATTTAATTTATAATAATTATAAATTATAAATATTTATTTATATATAAAAAATAGATAGTAAAATTAATTTATTATAAATATAATTATCTTTTTAAAAATAATATAGATCGTAGACGGCGATTTAAGCAAGAAACCCTAAACTCAGCAGAACGGAAACTTAATTTCTAACCCCGATGGAAATCGAAAGTAGGACGAGAATGGTTAAAAAATCGGAACGGAGATAAAAGAGGCAAAATCTGCCCTGTTGTCATGCCTACATTCGTCTAGTTTTTTTTCTGTGATATATTAACTTATTTATTTTAATATTGAGTGACCAAAACTATAGATACACACATAGATTGAAAAAAAGTTGGGCGCCGTAGCCTCCCTTGATTACAATGATCATCCGTTTCTTATGGTTGTGTTCAATTGTTGGAAATAAACATTCCCTTTGTCGTTTGACACGTGAGGGATGTTAACAGAAATAGTTTGAGTAAGACCTAAAGATTTAATAAATAATTTTGCACTGGGTTTATGCATTTATGTGTTGTGGTAGCAACCACCCTATACTAATTTTCTACTCAAAGCTATCACGTAATTTATTTAGACGTTGCATTGGCGTTTAAATTTAGTCTAGAAGATTTTCAAAATAGGATAGTGTCATTTGCTAAAAAAGTAATGTCATATTCTATTTGGAAAACTTTCAAAGCAAATACGAATATAATGTCTAATGTGATAGCTTTAAACGCAAAATTAATTTCTTCTACTGTAACAAGTTTGATGTTATGAAAAAATTTAGAATAATTCTAACTGAAACACCCTTCCACTTTAATAATGGAAAAAGTTAAACAAGAAAAACAACTACCTAACTATTTTTCACGTCACTTCATATATACACTCAAATAACCAAACACAACTATACAAAACAAGACAACTCAGCCTTTCACCCCAAAATTCAAAGAAGGGAATTATGTTAAATAGAAGACAATAGATAAAAGGTTCAGAGGAAAGCTCGATCGGTCCTAAAAGACATATAGATAAGCAGCATATGATAGGATATCTAATGGTGGTACTTTTGTCCTTTTAAAATTGTCCACGACCTATAAATCAGATATTGAGAACTGTGTTAGAGACTTGCAACTAATAGTCTCATGAATATGATCAATTCATTTACATAATTTATAAAGCCCATATTTTATTCTGCCACTCATTAAATGGGAAAGAAAATGACATTCAATTTAATTTTGGGATTTTACCATCCATACAAGTGAAAAGAAAAGCTGTACAAATTTGAAATGTTCGGAGGTATTTTCAGAAAATAAAATAAAATAAATAAAATAAACTTCTCTCATATTAATTCATAAAACTCTCTTTTATTAGTTTATCCAAAATCTGTTTTTTAACTAACTCACACTAGTTTTAACATGTGAAAAAAAAATATATCCTTGTTTTGTTCTTATTTTCTTCTATTAGAAGATTAGAAGTATTTATATCGAAGTTTACTCAAACAGACTCGTTAGGGCCATTTTGAATGGGTTTCTTTTATGCAAAAGCCCAAAGGTGGTAGTGGCAGAAAGAAAAATTGTCAAAATTTCAGCATTCAGGAAAAGCTATGAAGTAGTAGTTCTTAGATTTCCTGAGAAAACGAAAGCTAGCTTATCTAAAAGTGCTTTTTCTTGTTCCTCGAGTATTATTTTTTTAACTAAAAAAGCATGGGACGAAAGTATGGTACTAATAGAACTGTTACTACGGGTTCCTAGTGGCACATTTTTAGTCTATAAGATTAAAAAGATTAGAATACGAAATTAAGAGATTAAATTATTGGTACCTGTAAAGCTGTTCCATGAGTACAAGTAATGCTATTTGGTGATTTAACACAAGTGAAGATAACTTGATTGATATGTTAGCCCGGTCCCTCATTTTTCTTCCATGACCATAGGGGCCACCAATACAAAAAGATAACCGTGAAGCACCCTGTGAGAAAGCAGAAATCAATGAAATTTATTCTTATTTAACAATAAATTCTACTCAAAGTTATCTCATATTAACAGGAACAAATGAGCTATAAGATGAGTGGAAATCACAAGGGAATGGACATTGATGCCATGTTCACAAATGTATAAATCTAAAACAACTTTAACTTGAAAACAGAAATTCAAACAAGCAATAAACTGTAAAAAGCTAATCTCCGCACACACAGGTAAATCTGTAAACATTCTATAAAGTGCCAAGAAAAGTCTACAAGTGACAAAGATCCATGCCTTGGAAAAATAAAAACACTAAATTGAGATGCTATATTTTGAGAAGCATCTAATACTAAATAAGATTAAATACAAACTAGCGTTGCATTACAGGACTAGAAATCACACTTCAAAAGTTCAAAACTGAGAAGGTATTTTAGCTTGTGTGAGAGATAGATGGTTTTTTTACAACAGAACAAAAGTCAAAGTATAAAGCTGTAAGTGACCTGGAAGTTTACAAAAAAGACTAAAAGTAGATTTGGTAATTCTGGTGGCTATTAAAATGTTTTAGTGATAAGTCAATTCACCTTAAAATAAGGTCATGAAAGATAGAAATACACCAAAATGGTTGATATAGCCACTGTCAAGTGTCAGAAATATGAATGGTATTATTTTACTATCAAACAGCTAGGAGTGGGTATACACGAATCCTGCGGATTACAAGCCTGTTTTGAAAATATACAACTAAATATATGGGACTTTTGAACTTGGCCTGTATAGCCCTCGGACTTTACTGATTTTATTTGCATGCTCGCGGACTATCCTATTATCTGTCTAACATAGTAATTATTTTTTATACACATCATTTAAAAACAAAAATTCGAAAACCTAAATGCAAACACAGGCATGCATAGACAAACACAGGTAAACTTTATCTTATTTTTCTTGTATCTTATAACAAATTAATTGTTATTTATCTATTTAACTAACAAATTTATTTCTTACTTATGTTGTGATGAGTTGTAGAAAAATAAGATGAAAACATTGATAACAAAGAATCACACAAAAACTTGGAAACTTCACTTTTAGTGATTCTTTGTCACACCGAAAACAGAATTACATCTTTGTATTTAAACACTCCCAGAAACTTTCTATTACACCAAAACATTTACTCCCTAGAAACCAAAGAGTCTCACATTAATACTCATCAATAACATCATTTCCTAAGCATCCAAGAAACTTTCTAGTTCCCAAAACTATCGAAGACAAACGTTTAAACACCAAGAGACATTCCAATAAAACCTAATTAACTTATTATTTAATTTTACCTAACAAACCCCCCCACCATAAAATTGATTCTCAGCATTAAAGAAAAACTTGAGATTGGCTTCACCCCAAACTCAGCTTCAGACTTGCTAGCTCATGGCTAAGCTTTCAAAACATGTGATCAGCATGATTCCGATCACCCAATTACTAACTTCAAAACTTTTTGGCCTTCAAAACATCTTGATCTCCAAACTTTCAAGCTTCCAACAAGTCGACTACAAGTCTTCTTCTTCCAGAGCACTCCGGGTTCCTTCCATCCTTTATCCCGATAATCCACATCTCCATACCAATGAGTGTCTGAATCCTCATCCTTCTTGAATACCTACTTCTCACCAATAGACTACCCATACCTTGGATATTTGGTCATCACCAACATGTCATTCTATTCTCGGATCTTCTCATTCACAACAATTCGGACCTTTTCTTCTTCAACTCGGTTCTTCTCGTCTACAAGAGCTCCAACAAGATCACTTCGAATTCACTACTTAGACTAAAATTGTATCTCTTTCTATACTCGGATTTTTCTTAATGGGATACTCGCCTTGTTACCGACCACTCCTCTTCAAACTTTCTTAAGTGAGGTACTCGCCTAGGTACCAACCACTCGCTTCTAAAAACTTTCTCGTTCATACTCGGCATTCAGAGCATCACACCTTCACAAAATTTCCCCTCCATGCTCGACAATCTGAGCATCACGCTCTTCATGGTTATTTCTTCCTTCTCAATTTCCGATCTTACAACGAGTTGATGGCACATAAGCTCGGTCTCTTTCCGATTTGGCAACAAGCTGCGAGTTCAACAACTTGTCCTACTTAATCTCTTTCACTTGCATCACAAACTCGGACAATATCATGATTTTCATCATGAATCAACTTAGTTAAGCCACAAAAATGCATGTGAAGCGAGATCGATGATTTACCTTCAACGTGTCCTCCGATCTCATACTCTTCTCCCGAATACTTCTCGACTCAACTTGAACATTTTGCTCTTCTCCATCTTGACTCGAACTCACCGAGTTTTATTGAGCTCTTTCTTCTTCCTCCTCACCTCGGTCACCGAAACCACCTCGTCCAAGTCACCTCGGGACCAACTACCACGTTCTCTTCCTCTATTATTCTAGGAATAAAGCATCTTCTCCTCGTTCCGGAGCAATTTCACACTCATGTCTTCGTCCTCATTTTTCTTCATTCGATATTCATAGGCTTCAAGGGAACCGATCAACTCCTTTATTGTCATCTCGGACAAGTTTTTTGCTTGTTTTATCGCACACTACGGTCTCAAAGTCATTTGTTAATGACCTCAAGACTTTTTCAAGAATTTGTTTTGTTGAAAACGTTTCTTCTTTGTGAATGAGTTATTTTGCCATGTTTTCAACACGCAAGATGTATTTGAAAACTTTTTCCGACTCCTTCATCTTCATGCTCTTCATCTCGCTTCGTAATGTCCGACGTCGAACTCGAATGACTCGGTCATCTTTTTTAATGTTCTTTCTCCAGCTCGGTCCATGCACCAGATGCTGACTTGATTCCAACAATCTTCTCGAAATCAAAATCTTCTATAACTCGAAACAATAAAAACAGAGTTGCACCATTCTTCAAACGTTTCTCTTTAAACATTCTGTGTGCGTTAGCCGACAACCCTTTTGTAGTCTCCGATTCTTCATAATCATCCCCTATCACTTCCCAACAATCTTGGGCTGTGAGGAGAGCCTTCATCTGGGCACTCCATCTATTATACCTGACATCCTTCATCAGTCGGGGTACAAGAGCAACAACATTCGTCAAATTAGCCATCTCACTTAAACGCTCAACACTAAAACCTTAGCTCTCCCTGAGAAACCCTTAGCTCTCCCTCTTTTAAAGAACCCTAGTTCTTCTCAAAAACAACCCAAAAACTCAAACTCTCCTGAGGAATAAAGCTCTCCCTAAGAGCTCTGATACCATTTTGATAACAAAGAATTTCACAAAAACTTGGAAACTTCACTTTTATTGATTCTTTGTCATACTGAAAACAGGATTACATCTCTGTATTTAAACACTCCCAAAAACTCTATTACACCAAAACATTTACTCCCTAGAAACCAAAGAGTCCCACATTAATGCTCATTATTTCCTAAGCTTCCAAGAAACTTTCTAGTTCCCCAAACTATCAGAGACAAACGCTTAAACACCAAGAGACATTCCAATAAAACATAATTAACTTATTATTTAATTTTACCTAATAAACATGGAGATTGAGAAAGATGATCAAGCTATATCAAACAAGGATTCAAATGTTATGCCAATGTTTATATCGATTAGTTGATGTGTAATTATCATTTAAAGTTTGAAGTGTTGTTAGTATTGACTATTTATTGAGTATTGAGACAAACCATATAAATGATGTGATGTTTTTAATATTTAAATAACTTTAATGTTGGTATGTTTTAGTGTGTTACATTTTAGTTTAACAAAATAAAAGAAAAAGCCAGCTGGCCCATATATCCACCCGTCTACACAGTGAACAGAATTGAGGTATTCAATCTTGATGTAGACAGGGTATCAAGGGTCTGTGACATGATTCATAACTTATGATGCTTTATTTCAACATAGTGCCAACAAGCAAACTCAATGAAGCCCATACTCTAAAAATTTCCAAAGAGATCAATGACAAAATGTTCTTACAGTGTTTCCTGCATCGCCCACCAACTCTGCCATTTTCTCAGACCCTATGTCTAGCCCACGTTCATCCAACATGACAACCTATTAGTGCAGGTACATGAAAAAAAAAACAAATTAGGAGAGAAGGAAAGCTAATTCTTTCTGATAAAACAAAGATCTAAAATTCTGTAACTGGCACGATTTAGCATGTTTGGTTTAAAGAAAATCCAACAATGCAATCACTTACTTTTCAGATGCGCTCTCGGGAAGCTAGTAAACATTGTTTCTTCAAAATAAGTTAACCCAAACATGCAGTATATCATGAAAAATATGAGTTGCACGTAAAGTGGATTTTGACTTTCAAGCAACAATTTAAAGTAGCCACTGCTACAGTGTTTGAAAAAAATTGGAACCATATCATTCTTGGCAATTACAACATATGAAATAGATATTTATGGATAAAGTGATTGTCTGTATTGCGTTCAAAGTGAGGGTAGCAATCTGTCTGATAGAAAATTTTTCTGGAAAGAAAAGTGTGAACAAAACCCGATTTAGTTCCAATACCAAGGGTAAGTGCATTAAGACCAATAGCAACCAAAAATGATACATGATTGGCACTAACGTCCATTCAGGCTTAACAAGACACCGTTGTTCCATCACCACAAGACACAGAGAGCCAAGGGAGCATATAAACACAACAAATCACGTTACACAGCTTACGCAAGGATTCAACAATGCTTCAAATGGAGATCAGTTTGCTTTCATAAAAGTGGGGTAAGAAGGAAAAAAAATCAAACAATTCAGAGAAACTAAAGAACAGATGGAAGCATCACAACAACTTAGTTTAAATATGTTATGTTTTTGGTCCCTAAAATAATGATGTTTTCAGTATTAAAGACTATAAAGATATTTAACCCTTATAAGCTATAACTTTGTAAGCATGCACCGATCAACATTTGTTATAAACACCCAATGCAAATCCTTTATTGCACTAACTTTCTCATCTCCTCAAAACAGAACACACTTAAAAGCACACATAAGTAAAACAAAATTATTTACTCCTGTAATTCAAAATCATGCTATAACTTTGTAAGCATGCACCAAACAACATTTGTTATAAACACCCAATGCAAATCCTTTATTGCACTAACTTTCTCATCTCTGCCTCAAAACAGAACACACTTAAAAGAACACATAAGTAAAACAAAATTATTTACTCCTGTAATTCAAAATCAAGCATGTTGGAGACTATACCCAATCATCAGACCTTATTAGGTTCTTCACTGCCTCATCTTCAGCATCAACCTGAGCCCTTTGGTCACTGTTAGGCAAACAAATAATCCAACCCTTTCTATTAGACAACAAAAATTCCTCTGTACGACTATTTGTAACTAAAACTCGCAGGTACCATCTCAAATAAATACACTCACATTCACAGTACTAATTTGAAACTCAAATTGATCACTAAAAGCACAACAATAGAAACTGTGCTCAAACGAAAGTAACTCAGTGAATCGAACTCACCGAGCATTTTGAGGATTTGTCCGTATTTGAACATCCTCAACACTGCAATAGTACCTGAGTTTATCAATATACTCATCAACCATGAGTTGAAGTCCAGGTGATCGCTTCTTCCCCACTGATAATATGCGTATAGGAAGTGCTCTCTGCGCAACCTCAATTTATAAATTCAAAATAAATAAATATATACATTTTTTTGTTTTTTCTTCAAAAGGTATAGCTAAGAGACACTCTAGTACTACTAGACAAGACACCAATGACAAATAGAAGTTGTCCACATAGCTTCACCTAGAGAATTACTATACAAGTCCAAATCACAAATGATTTTATCTAGTTCCCACAATACCACTAGTCCCTAGGCCCGACCCAAGTAAATGTACCCCAGGCAGGAATATTGCGCAACGAGCAGGATTTTAGTGACATCAGTGGAAATCAAAACTAAGTTGATGGGAAGAATGAGAGTTAACTTTGAACCTTTCACCATTTGTGGCAATAAACATAAGAGATACAAAGAAACACCCTCATGAGTCTTTCTGCCACTGTTTTCACAATATAAAACATCAATTTGGTTTCTCAAGTATTACTCTGTCTCTTAAATACTCCTTAACTAATAAAAGTATATAAACAGTCCAAAAGTATCGGATATCCATCAATTTAGGCCCTATATTAACATATTTTTGTAACCTTGGGGGATTAATTAGAAGAAATTTTTAACACTCGGAAACACAAAATTTCTAATACTTTAGGATAATACTTATATGATTTTATTAGTTAGCAGCCTTTAAGGACTAGTTAGGAAAGAGCATAATGTTTCAAGAACTAAATTAGTTTATCCCTTCAAAAACTAATAAACTAAGGGCAAAACTTAAGAGCAAGACCATAGACACTATTATTGTTATTCTCCAATCAAATTTAGAGTTTCACTAAAATATATTCATATTTAATGAAATTCTTTAGTAAGTAGATTAACAGTGTAAAACTCAAAATGTAATGAGAACATAACAAGCATTACATATATCACTGTATATAAGTTTTGTCCAAAAATAAACCAACGTAAACCCTAACCGTTTGACTTTTTTTTTTAACAGAGCAAAAGTATTTGGTAATTACTATCAATCTATGGTCGTATCGAAAGTGAAGGAGTTAGGTTTAGAGAATTGAAGCGCAAATTGTGACGGAGAGATAGTTCATACCACTGATTGGCCTTCGTACTTGCATTTTCTACCTGAAAATTTTGCGCGTAAGTTAAAACTGGGGAAAAATGCGACGCAGAAAAGCATGCGAGTAAGTAAAAACCTTGACGAGGATTGGAAGTTGTTGAATTGAATATGACGCAGAGTTGCATTGCCGTGCCCATACGGAAGAGAAACTCAAATGGCGGAAACTGGAATGAAAATGGAGGAGACTAAGAAGTTGAGAGAGCTAGAGAGGTTCAGAACAATAATGTTAAAATTATTTAAATTTGAATTTTTTTTTTTACTTTCATTTAAAAAAAAAAACAATAAGGGAGATAAAGGCGCGGAATTGAAAAAAAAAATTGTTATAGAAATGGAACCGGAACAGCCGATATATTCGATTGGATATCCGGAGCTATTAAAAAACCTATCGAAAAATTATTTGGTAAAAAATAGGATACTTCAGACCTACCGGTTAAGAGATTATCCGATTTTATTTTATTTTTTAAAAGAGTTAAACTAAGATAACTTTATTTTTTACTCATGCTATTCTTTTTCACTGTAATATTCTCTTGCATAGCTTTGATTATCTATCTGTGTTCTATTATTATCGTACAATTATTCATCAAAACACAATAATATATATAAGAATTATAACTTTTTTTTAATTAAGTTTATAAAACAATTTTTTATATTAGAAAAGAATAATATTTTTTTAAGAATTTTCACTGCGTATTATTTCATGAGATTAAAGTTAAGATTTTCTAAAATTATAGTTTTTTAAAATTAAAATTTTCTAAAATTGTGATAATTACTAAAATTACATACTATAAATAAAATTAATATTAATTGATATTAACGAGTAGTAGTGGTTAAGTACCTTAAAATAAAATAAAATATATAAAATTTAAAGTTATATATAATTATTTTTAATTATTTTTAAGTTAGGTATAATTTTTTTTAATTATTTCTAAGTTAGATATAAAGACAAATTTTTTTTAAATTATATTTATATTTCAAGTGTTTGATAATATGTCTATTTATGTTATTTTTCATCTATCTTCTACAAATCATTCTTATTATTATATAATATTTTTTTAAATAATATTTATATTATATTAAAATTGTTATTATGTTATGATAAATTTATTTTAAGTTTGATATACTATTATTTTATTAGACATCAGCTTAACTCTAATTTAAATGTCAATTGAATATTTAAAGACAAAATTTTATATGATATTTATTTTAAAACATATTAATTTTTTAATAACATTTTTTAAAAAACAAACAAATAGACCCATAAACATAACTGATTACTTCAAATCAAAATTTAATTGAAACTTAGAATAAATTAATATTTTAATATATAGATTATTCATATAATATAATCAGTATCAAGTTAATTTTACTCATTTACTATTTTCTTATTTTAAAGTAATGATAGAAAAGTAAGTTGAAAGATATAATAGATAAAGAAAATTAAGTATTAAAACATAAAATATTTCCCAAAGGTAAAAGAAAATTAAATTTGTTATATATAAATTAAATTATAATATATTTTGACAGGTGATAACTGAATAGATATAAGTCACATAGTTTATAAAATTATGGACGGAAATGTTTTATAAAATAATAATTATTTTTTAAATAAAAATAAAATTATATTATTAAAAAAATACTAAAAAATAATTTAATAAAAAAGTATTAATCTTAAAATTAAATATTAATAATAATTTTTTAACACGTATTTTAAAATAATTAAAAAATATAATTTAAATTATCAATAACTTTCGTATATATTGTCCTGGATAATTTTATTAATTTCATTACCGTGGAATTTTTTAAGTTTTTTTAGATAAAAAATAATACCTATATTACTAAAATACTAACAAATAAAATATTATTATTATAATAAAAAGTAAATTTTTAATTTGAGAATAAATAATTATTTTTCTTATAATTTATATATTAGATCATTATATTTAAAATAAAAATTAATATAAATTAATAGATAAATATTTGATTTTAAAGCTGAAGCGATAATATGATCAAGAAGATATAAGAGAAGTGATTTAAAAAAGTAGAGTGATAAAGGGGAAGATAAGAGCACACAGTAATTTATACTAGTTCGGGTATAGCCAACCCTATATCCACTATCTTTGAAATTCAATTTACAAATTACAATCAACTCAGCAGAGGAACCAGTAAAAAGTAAACTAATTAAAAAGACAATCATCTCCTTAGAAACCTACTAAGGATGAACACCTCCCTATAATCTCACTAGGGATGAACACCTCCTCTGAACAAATCAAAGGATGAAAACACCTCCTTATAATCTCACTAAGGATGAACACCTCCCTAGAATCTCACTAGAGATGAACATCTCCTCTGAACAAATCAAAGGAATAAACAGTTTCCACACAGGAAACCCTAAAATAACATTGATTAACTTAAACCTCCTAAACCCACAAAAGGATAAAGACAATAAAATTAGAACAGTCACACCTGATAATGAAGACAACAAATTGTAGAAGCCTGTAGAATGTCAACTTTTAAGGACAAATGTGATTAACAATGAAAGCACATAAGACAGTAAATAAAAGGGTTTTCTCATAACATGTAAAATATCTCTTTTGTCTTGCTCATAAATTTTTTCTCAAAATTGATTGAATGTAAATTGTATTTTCGAATTCTGTAATTGTGTATTTTTTATTTTCCATCAAAACTTAATTAAATAAAAATATATCATCAGAAAATGGTCGTTGGACATTAATATTTTCATAGATAAAAAATCAAGATGTATTTAGAAACATTTATTCTTCAAAACGGATCTTTTTCAAATTTGAACTGCCATAATCGATTATGTTACCAGTATAATCAATTATGACAAAGAAAATCGTTTTTTCATTTCTGATGCATCATAATTAATTATGACAGTTAAAAATGTCATGATACGAAATTTTATCACACTTGTGTTTTGGAGACTTATACATAATATCACTTCATCAACTTGTACCTTATCGAGTATTCTAAGACTCTATCTCGTCTTCAGGTATCATCTTGAGTTTGTTTGAATCATCATCTTTATCAAAATCACATCTTGGAAATTTAGGGAAATGTTTCACATTATCACCAACGTCTTTAATTCAGTTTATCTTTAATTTATGTCCTTAATTCAATTCATCTTGGTATTAACTTGAACTCATCATCAAAATTATTTTTAAGAATACAGGACACTTATATCAATTTCCCCTCGTTACTTTAAAAAAGAAATAAAATAAACGTCACATCTCATAATTCTATTATTTCATTGAAGCTATTGTGTTGGGCCACCTCTTTTATCTTAGCCCATATCCATTAAGATAAATAAAATCAGGAATTATGTATACAAAAATCCCAACATCCTCGGCTAAGAAAAAACCTTTTTGGGTCATGTCTATAACAATAACAAGGTTACAAAATTACACATGTACAGGTAAACAAAAAATAACATTTTGTATACGTTATTTTATAAAAATTATTAAGCTTTATAACAAGGAAATAAAAATTATGTAAGAAAATTAATAAACTTTTTTTGGTAGAGAAAATTCAAAGTTCTCCCGTGAAATTGTGTAAGGTTTTGATAATAAGAGTATAATATCTATGTATTTAAAACAATTATATTTGAAATCGTTTATAAAGAAAGATAATTAATTAAGTAAAGAAAATAAATTATATATATAAAATATATTTTATATCTTATTGTTTACGGTGGAATTTCGATCGATTTCGATTCTAAACAGATGTTATGATCCTAATCGAAATTCTCCCACGTAAGTTCTTTTTACTTAGGCTAGCTGATCGACTTTCAATCGAAAACGTGTATGAGGATCGAAAATCACAAGATATTAAGAAAATGTTGTTTTTGGTATTTTGTATTTAAAGTATCGAAAGCAGTAAAGTATCGAATCAAGACACGAACATTAAATTGCAAGAAAATATAAAGTGCGAAAATCCCAAATTTGCATTAATTGTAAATGACGAGGAATCGAAAACAGCAAATATAAATGACAAAAATCAGATTGCAAGAAATGTAAATGACAGAAAATCGAAGAAATATAAATGACAAGAAATCGATTAGAAAAGTAACATGGAAACTTAAATGCATAAACTTAAATTTTCATTGAATTGAAATGGACAAGGAATCGAAAATACAGAAACATAAAACTGCTGAATTTAAGTTGCATCAAAATAAATTACCAAGGAAAATACAGAAAGCGGTAAATGTACTCGGTGAGCATGGAAATCCAGATTGCTAGAAACTTCATGGTGTTCGTCGTTTCTCCGGTAGACTTTTCACTACTGATTCCGATCTCTGCCAATTTCTGCTTCCCCTTATTTCCTTCCTCCTTTGCTCTATTTATAGGGCATCCTTCAAGCCTTCCAAGAGCAGTTAACCCGAATGCTACCACGTTCTACGTGCGTATGGCAGTTTATCTTCTATAGTTTCCCACGTTCTCACGATCTCCGACTTTTTCCCATGATTTCAAAACTGCTCTTTATACGTGCGTTTTGACTACTTCCTTTCAAGGTTTAGCCACGGTTACAATATTTATGAAAAACGAGCCTTCTCTTCGATTTCGATTTTATCGAGAACTTTGCGTACCTGGTATCGATTCATTTTAACCTTAACGTCATATACCTCAAATTCTTTGGTTTATTCCATGTTAAGCTTTCGACTATTACTCCTACTCTTCCGATTCTACCTTTCGATTTTATGTGTCACGTTCTTTATAATCGGACATCGAAAAAGTTCCTTTTCAATTTATTCCTCGATCATATTTCTCGATACTAACAAAATGCCCCCTTGGAAGAATATGAATAGTTTGTTTATATTCTTTCAACATTCCCGCCTTAGTATTTGGAGGCCCACAGAACTTAGGGTTTAGGGTTTTTTGAGGTTTTAGGTTTAAAAGGGATTTTAGGTCTCTTTTCCACTTTACGTCGTTGTCTCGTCAGTCTGTTGCCTTTCAGTACAAGTTACATTAATTTCATTTCTCTTCTGTCGCTTCCAACTCCCTAGACGATTTCCCTTTAACCTTTCCTTGGTCTCTACTCTGGTTTTTACGCGAACTATCACCCTCTTTGCAATCTCATCTTCTTCCTTGAGCTCCTGCCTTCATCCTTGTTACCTCATCCGTTAACTCCTCCCTTTCGTTTTCCTAAGCTCACTACAATGGCCAGCTCATCAAAATCTTCTGACTTTTCCGCTCCACCCCTTTCCTCATTACCTTCTAACCTGCTGGAAATCAACAACCAGAGGTTCGCTCCAGTTCCTTCCGATGGAGGAGGCTTCCCGCAAGATTGCTCGAGACGCAGGTACTTGTTCCTTATACTGCCGAGGGGGTAAATTTTGCTTTTGGGGTCCTCTCCGTCCTATCGATGAAATTTTTACTCCTCTTAACCTCTCAACTAGTCCGGCTTTGGTTCATCAACCTGAAGTTAGGGTTGATTTTCTGAATCTTACCTCTAAAGTGTATAGAACGGGCCCTCCTTCCAAAAAATCTCAATTCATTAGGTGGTTTGATAGGGTAAAAGCCAAGTTTGGGAACCATTGGAGGGATATAGGAATTTCTGACTTTTTGCATCTGTCTCGATGCAATCTATCATTTTTGGACATGGCGATGTTTTTGTCTGCGGTGCATTTATGGAACAAGGACCTACATGCTTTGGAGTTGCCTTGTGGCCCTCCGTCGCCTACCCTTTTCGAGATTGCGGCTATTACTCGGGTTGAAGCCCATAGGGGAGAAGTATTTTAAAGGTGCATGTCCTTCGAGTAGTTCTTTGAGGTCCAAAATCGATTGGGAATCGAAGGCTTACGGACATTTCATTGAGAAACATTTTGTTGATGACCCTTCGATAGCCATTATCGATGAAGAGCATGTAGCATTTTTGGTGTATTGGCTATGCACCCATGTATTTTACCCCCGATCCATCCAAATCTCCTCTCATTTGTTTGACCTTGCATATGTCCCGCACATAGGCCAGCCTAGGATATGTTTGGCTAAGCTGCTACTAGCTCATGTGTATGCTACTTTCGACGAGGCTGTCAAAATTTTGAACACACCTAAAGCATCGGGGAACTTTTCAGGCCCCGTTTGGTTTGTACAGTTGTGGCTCACTTCGATTTTTGAGAGTGTCCTTCCTCGAATTTCTTCCGTCCCCCCAAGTGTAAATATAGAAGGGGCCCGATTATCCTCTCGTCATCCTCGCCATAAGTCTGATGAAGCTACCTATTGTAAATACCTTCACTTTTTGTTAACCAGATTCACTTTCGATTCAACCTTAGCCCCGTTTACTGTAAATCTTGGACAAATAAGTGGCCAACTTAGGGGGCTGATTTGGTTTAAATCAAAATTTCCTGCCTCGACTCCTGGGTTGCAATCAGAACTGATAGATGTATGGAGCAATTATTTGACCCATGACATATTGGTGTCGGGTTTTCATGCTAAAGATTTCAAATTCATAACTTACTATCCCCAGCTTTTTTCGAGGCAGTTTGGTCTGAGCCAGTCTTTACCTTATTTCCCCCTCGATACCTCCCCAAGGTCCAAACTAACAGAGTCCACAATTAGTCGGGAACTTGTTAAGCTTTTACCAAAAACCCCGATGCACTTTTACCCCTATATTTTCGAGTCGAATTATTTATCAACTGTGGGTTTTTCTCAATGGTGGGCCGGTTGGTTCTCGGGTAGTCATGCTGCTTTTGATGAAGTGCGACAAAAACTGACTGCTCATCCCTCTCTTGTGTTGCAGGACAAATCGAAGGCGAAGAAAGGTACACACTTCCACTGTCTCCAAATATCTCGATTCGAGAATTTTTATCAAATATGTTATACCCCACTAAAATTAGAATCAACCTTTTATGACGCTGTCATCTCCTTATCCCATAAAACAGATACCAATCGATCGAACCGCAAAATAGTCAATCCTTTAGGAAAAACCCCTTTTGAAATGTATTGTCCGAATCGACTTCCTACTTTCCCTACAGACCCTTTTGGGCTTGCCAAACCTCCGACTCATCCCGGTGGGTTCGAGAGTTGAGACCTTTAAAAGAAATACTTCGTCCAAAACCCATAAACAAAAATATTACTGTATCGAGATTGTTTTATTTCCCTTACCTTAACCTCCCCGAAGATCTTCTACCTTCTTGGCTAATTCATATCGATCGGGTTAGAATTTTGACCCCATCACCTTTTGGTGAGGTTTTACTGTTTTTTC
The DNA here is from genome assembly GCA_963425845.1 of Sphenostylis stenocarpa. Classification (NCBI taxonomy): domain Eukaryota; kingdom Viridiplantae; phylum Streptophyta; class Magnoliopsida; order Fabales; family Fabaceae; genus Sphenostylis; species Sphenostylis stenocarpa. Next base: position 19,167,566 of record OY731405.1, read on the forward strand.
ATAATTTTTTAATTTGGTGCGTTGGAGACTAACTTTCTTCATTTCTCGACAGTTTCCAAATCTACTAAGGTAGTCGCCTTCGAAAAGGCGCAAGAGAAGGAACAAGAAGCAAGCCGGGAGTCCCCGGATGAATCGGACCCTCCGGCCTTCACCAGAAGCGAAAACAATCGGCCACCACCACCACTTCGTCTTCGAAAAATCGAAGGTTCTTTTCGATCTCTTTTTGTCTCATTCACTTTTCTCGTTTATAACATGTTTCCCTATGGATTCTCATACCTCTTTTCGATTTCTACCCTACGTAAAAAATTGAAGAGTCCCCGATCAATCCAACCATCCACAGTAGATCCATTATCGATGGATTCGAACACCGTTCCTTCTACAGGTCAAACAACACCCGTCACCCATTCCATTCACGTGAGTTTCTTTTTCTCTAACCTCCATGTCTTAAATTTTGATAAGACTTGTATCGTGACTTACATTTTCGATAAATTTTCTAGGATAATCCATCGGCGACTATATCGACTACTGTCGAAACTCAGCTTCAGCCTTCAACGCCAATCCCTGAGGTATAGTTCTTTTTGTGTATGTGTCTCTTTGTATTTTTGTAAATTTCTTTCTCTAACAAGTGTTTCGATTTACAGCAAGCTGAGACTGTACAGACTCTCCCGCCTGTCTCAATGCCACTTGCTCTTCCTTCACCTGGTATTTTCCTTTTTTCCTTCATCCTTCGATTCTTCATTTCATCCTTTATTTAACCCCTTAACTTACCTTTTCAACTTGTTTTCTTTTCCAGTAAATATTCCTATGGTCCAAATCCCAGACTCCCCATCTCCCACTACCACAGAGCCAATGGGTTCCCACCCATTTTCGATGCCTGTGGTCGGGCTAATCTCGCCAACATTGTCCATGCTGACCGGATCCACTTCAAGCGGTGTGCCAGAGTACCGAGCCGCCATTGCGGAAGATCCTTTCGCGATCCTCGATATTCGGTATCGAGCGGCGCTACTTCGGGCCATTCTCCTCAACCACCTACTGTCTCGATGAGGGAGCGTATCAGCTTAAGCATCGCTTCTGGACCTTCTTCTACTCTTCACCTCTGGAGGTCCTAGTGGAATCTTTTGAACGGAAACGACTCTTCAAGGAGATCTTGACCTCCATCGAGTCTTTCCCCGAAGGAATGCTCCCAAAGGGCTTCAATGCAGAGGTTGCAGCGGTCACAGATCTGTTCAACCAGGCCTATGCTGCACGGAAGAAGAGACAATCGATAGCGTCTAAGTTATCTGACGTCTCTTCTTTCCAGATCGAGAAGTCTAATTCACTGAAGACTCAGAAACTCGATCGAGAGGAGGCGCTGAAGGAGATGATTTCAGTCGAGCATGAAATCGGGGAGTTGAAGAAGAGGCTCTTACAACTGGAATCGCAGAAAGAGTTCCTAGCATCAAAACTAGACAAGATAAACTCTTCTGCGAAAGAGGTGGCGTTATCCCTGGGTCAAAGCATGGAGCAACAACATAAGCTGGCCACTGAAGAGGCTTCGATTGCATCGACTTGGTCACAATTGTTAATAGCTTTTGATACTTTGAAAACTCAATATTTGTAAACATTATCTTGATCAATATTGAATGCTTGTTTCTTTTATTCGAGGTTTATATATTTTTAAGTACTTTCCATTTATCGACAGCACTTTATCTTTGTTATACCAATCGATAATCGAATAAGCATTACTCGATAATACTTTAACAACCTCGAAAGGTCCTTCCCAATTTGGTGACCATTTCCCATAACTTTTACATTTCTTGTCCATTGGTAAAATTGTTTTCCACACCAAGTCACCCTCGTTAAACTTTTTCTTTCGAACTCTTTTATTATACACTCGAGCAATTTGATTCTTCTGCAACATCATACTATTCAAAGCTTGTAATCTTATTTCATCGAGTTCGTTTAATTCATCGTACATCAAATTCCAATAATCACAACTGGGTAAATCATTCTGGCTTTGTATTCGAATCGACTCAACATTTATTTCGATAGGCAAAACGACATTGTGTCCATATACCAACTTGTATGGAGTATTCTGTAAAGAATCTTTAGGTGAATTTCGATAAGCCCATAAAATCTGCAATAACGTTTCGTGCCGTGTTTTTGGTTTATTACCAACATGTTTTTTTATTAACCCGATAATCACCTTGTTAATTGCTTCGACTTGCCCATTAGCCTGAGCATAATATGGAGTTGATGTTAATAATTGAATATTTCTCGATTCAACATATTTAGCTATCTTTCTACCAGTAAACACTGTCCCTCTGTCTGTAGTGATAGACTGTGGGATCCCAAATCGATAAACGATGTATCCTTCAATAAAATCAATTACATCCTGCTGATCAACATCCTTTAGTGGTATTGCTTCTACCCATTTTGAAAAGTAATCGACAGCAACGATTATATATCTATGCCCTTTCGATGATTGTGGAAAAATTTGTCCGATTAAGTCTATAGCCCAACCTCTAAAAGGCCAAGGTTTTATGATCGAGTGTAATTCACTAGCGGGCACCTGTTGTATGGGACTAAACTTTTGACATTCTTCACAAGACTTAGCATACTCGATACAATCTTTTAAAATCGAAGGCCAATAATAACCTTGTCGAGTTAATATCCATTTCATTTTCTGACCTATCATGTGAGCCCCACATATTCCATTATGGACTTCAGCCATTGCTAAGTAAGCATCATCATTTCCTAAACATCTAAGTAATATTCCATCGACTCCCCTTTTATATAACTCGTCATTTAATAAAACATATTTCACTGCTCGATATTTAATTCTGTTATCAATTTTCCCATTGGGATTCTGCAAATAATTTATAATCGATTTTCTCCAATCTTGGTCATCCAAGTCATTAATGTATAGAATCTCACTTTCTTGAGGTAATTTTTCTTTGATTTGAATTATTTCTTGTAAAATTTCTGGGGATATCTTATACTTTGATGCAATTTGTGCTAAGTCATTGGCTTCTTGATTGAATTCTCGAGGAATATATTCGAATGTTATGTCATCGAACATTCTACTTAGAGTCATCACTCTTTCCAAATATCTGATCAAATTGGTATTAATGCACTTATACTCTTTCCGCACTTGTTTGATCACTAATTGCGAATCACCTCTAATAATTACATGTCGAACTTTTAACTTTATTAAAGTCTCGAGACCCGCTATCAAAGCTTCATACTCGGCTTCATTATTCGAACAAATGGGTTTAATCTCCAATGATACTTTAGTCGGGATATTGTTTGGAGAAATAATAAGAATTCTTACTCCAGATTTGTTCGATGTACTTGATCCATCGAAATACATTATCCATTTACTTATTTCAATGAATAAGTTATCGATGAGACCAATCTGTATGTTCAGCCATAAAATCGGCGATTACTTGACCTTTCATCGATTTTAAAGATTCGAAGAATAATGAGAATTCGTTAAAGCTAACACCCATTTTCCTATCCTATTATGCATAATCGGTTTCGATAAAAGAAACTTCAAAATATTATTTCTAGAATAAACCATTACATCATGAGGCTTCATTACATGCTTGAGTTTTGTACAAGAGAAATACAAGCATAATCCTAATTTTTCTATATCACTATATCGAGTTTCAGCATCATTCAAAATTCTACTTAGATAATACACCGCACATTCTACACCATTCTCGTCTTCTTGTGCTAATAAACTGGCTATCGTTCGATCTGACGCTGATACATATAACTTTAATGACTTGTTTCTCTTTACTGGAATCAGAATAGGAGGATTTGTCAGCAACATTTTGATTTGCTCGAAAGCTTCTTGATGTTCCTCCTTCCACTTAAACTCTGCTTCTTTTTTCAACTTTAACAAAGACGAAAAAACATAAGTTTTTCCAGCCAGATTAGAAATAAATCGTCTCAAATAGTTTATTTTTCCCAAAAAAGATTGTAATTCTCTCTTAGTCTTTGGAGCAGAGGTATTTATTATTGCTTTGGCTTTATTTTTCTCGATCTCGATACCTTTTCCATGTACTATAAATCCTAAAAATTCACCAGCAGATACACCAAAAGCACATTTCAAGGGATTCATTTTTAATCCATATTTTCTCATTCTCTCGAAAGATTTCCTCAAATTGCTCAGATGTTGATGTTTTTCTTTCGATACCACAACGATATCATCTATGTAAACTTGCATAAAATCATTAATCAAATCATGAAAAATTAAATTCATTGCTCTCTGATATGTGGCTCCAGCATTTTTTAATCCAAATGGCATTACTACCCATTCATAAGTACCTAATGCCCCCGGGCATCGAAAAGCTGTTTTAGCTATATCATTCTCAGCCACAAATATTTGATTATATCCTGAATAACCATCTAAAAGACTTAACATTTCATTATCAGCCATCGCATCTATTAGCATATCGGCTATTGGCATAGGATATTCATCTTTAGGAGTGGCTAAGTTTAAATCTCGATAATCGATGCACACTCTTATTTTACCATTCTTTTTAATCACAGTGTACAATATTAGAAATCCAATCAACATACCCGGCAGTTCGATGAATTTAGCTTTCAAGAGTCTCTCGACCTCTTCCTTGATCTTGTTCATCACCTCAGGTGCAAATCTTCTCGGTGCTTGTTTTACTGGCTTTCTACCTTCGATGACGGGTAATTTATGCTCGACGAGACTTCGATCCAATCCAGGCATTTCTTCGTATTCCCAAGCGAAACAGTCCTTATATTCTCTTAACAAGGAAATCATGTCCCTCTTTAATTCTTCCTCGAGATATTTGCTGATATACGTGGGTTTATGTTCCTCTTCACTTCCTAAGTTGACTTCTTCTAATGGATCTTGAGCCTCGACTTTTTTATAATTTGATGTAATAGATTTTTCGAAACCTAAAGGAGAATAATCATAAATACAATCAAGTATAACTTGATCGCTATTATTTGCAACTACGGTCGAGTGAATCGACTTATTTATTCCTATTTTACTACTACTACTACTTTCTTGGCTCTTCTTCCCATCTTCATATTTTCCCAATCGAGCCAAGAACTCTTCGTATTCTCTATTCATCTTCACCGGCCACTTCGAGGTTGGCCCCCTCTTTGATCATGATGAATCCTTTCTTCTCATTCATCTCTAGGAAACGCTCCTCATGCAGTTTTGAATTAAAATCTTCGACTGTTTCGAAGGTGAATGGTTGAGCAAGCGCCAGATTCTGCAGTGCTCGACCAGCCTGAGATACGAATGTTACAAATTCGTGTTGATCTCCTGGGATTACTTCGAGACATCCATCTCGATTCCACATGAATAATTTCTGATGAGCCGTCGAAGGCACAGCTCCGACTCCATGAATCCACTCTCTGCCAAGTAATGCATTGAAATTGGCATGCGACTGGACCACGATAAACACAGTAGGTCTCGAGTAACTGCCTACTTTTACGTCTAAGGCGATCATACCTTCTGAACTTGACGTCTTTCCGCTGAAATCGGAAATCATAATATTGTGCTTGACTAAGTCTTTTAGCTCAATGCCAAATTTCTTTAACATAGTAATTGGCAGTATATTTACTGCTGCTCAACCATCAACAAGGACTCTATTTACCATCTGCCCTTGAATCTCGATATTCAGTAATAATGGCTTCAAGTGGAACCTCATTTCCTCAGATGGGGGATCGATGAAAGCAGCGTCTCTATGAGGAACTTCACATGAGGTTTGTGTTACCCATGTTATTTTTGGCCTTATGTTTTCCGAATAGAAGTCATCTTCTCGCTCGGCATCCCTTTGTTCTTGGTATTCTTGGTATTCGCTAACATATTCTGCAGGTAAGATTGATATTACCCCGATTTGATGTTCATCCCAAGTACCATCATTCTTGTTATCGAAAAATTCTCTTGCATATTGACTTTCTATCGGTACAATATTTTCTTCAAAGTTTCTGTAATTATTCCAGTAAGGGATCCTTCCTCCTCTTTTCCAGGGCCTTCCTCGGAATCTTCTTTGGAATGTTGGGAATCTCGTGATCGATCCATCATCATACGAGAGTCTTTCGAAGACATCATTACTCTGAAATCTGCCTCTTCCTCCTCGAGACGGATACATCTCTCTTCTAATCCACTGCCTCTGATTTTCACTAACACCAGAGCCAACGGATTTCTGCTGACTTTCTTCGATCGTTGGTCAGACCATTTGATCTACTTTGTCATTTTTCCTTTTATTTTGATTCTCGATCTTCTTTATCTGCTCTGTTCTGAAAGCTTTGGCAGTCGATTTATCGAACACTGCACTGCAACGTGGGCATAATGACACATCTTCATCTTTTTCCTTCTTTCTATTCAAAAATTCAATAAGAGAATCTCCTGATCGAGGGTATATTTCCTTTTCGAACTCTTTCTCGAATTCACTCAGGTCAAAGTCCATATCTTCCTCAGATACATCCATCCTGACATGCTTGGGATCGATGTCTTCAGTGACATCTACCATGCCTATAAAGGCCGAATTTGTCAATCGGACATCATCAATAATGCCCGTTTGTGATTCGAGGTATCCTACCTGAGCCTCGAATGGACTCGTGTCAACTTTCATCGTCATTTCTTCGAACCTCAACCTTCTTTGATCGATCGTATCTTGGATTGTGTTCCTGAAATGTATACAATTGTTAGTCCAATGTCCATAAACATTATGAAATTTGCAATATTTTCGACCATTCCTTTGTTCTGCAGACGGCAGTTTATGATCATCGCTCAATTTAATCTGTTTGTCTTTCAATAAAATATCGAAGATTTTGTCTGCTTTTGTCACATCAAAAGTATATGTTCGATTTGCCATTTTATCTTTTACTTCATTTTTCTGTAGCAATTTACAGGTGTATGGAGCCCCTACTTTGAGTTCTGCTATGTTTACTTTCTCATCGATAGCTTCTTCAATATCATTTTCTATCATGTCATCAGTCTCATATACATCATTTATGTATGCTATTCTTTCCTTTTTCAAAGGTTTCTCATATTTTTTATACCTTTGTTTCTTATACTCTATTTGTTCTACTCTTCTCACTTTATCAGCTAATTGAGCCATGTCATTCAATGGTAAATTGACTAATTTTTTCCTAATCGAGAATTCTAAGCCTGCAGAGGCCATTCTGACTAATTCATATTCAGGAATTTGAGTGAAACATCTCGACTTCATTTGTCTAAATCGATTCAAATAATCATCTATGCTTTCATGATTGTATCTTTTTATGTTCATCAAGTCGATGAGACTCACTTGAGTTTCTCCTCTAAAGAATTGCTCATGAAATTTTCTTTCTAATTGTAGCCAATTATATATCGAATTGGGTGGCAATGACGTGAACCAAGTAAAAGCATTCTTAGTCAAAGAACTAGGAAAATATTTCATTTTTAATTCTTCGCTCATCGCTAAATCCCCACATTCGATCTGATATCGAGCCACATGCTCGATAGTCGATTCACCGACTTCTCCAGCAAATTTAGTGAATTTGGGTACTTTGTATCCTCGAGGTAATTCCGTCTCGAGAATTGCATTTGGGAAAGGTGACACAAAGTACGTTGGATTGGGTGGTCTAAATTCCGTCCCTTGTAAATTCATCCTTTGTCCTATCATGTTATTCTGATTATGTATATTTTGAAATCCTTCGTTCAAATTCCCATAAATATCATTCCTCACATGTTGATACTCATTTCCCATATGCTGATGTTGATCATTGTTTCTATTTCTCCTCAATAAATATGGGGGATTAATATTAGTATTATGATTAGCATGATTTTCTATCCTCGTTTGTCGAGGTACAGCCAATGCATCCCCGATTCGTGACATTTGGTCTGCTAGTATCTCAAAACTAGCATTAGTATTTTGCACTAAGGGATTTAAAACTGTGGTTAACTGTTGTGATAACATATTCACCATTTCAAAATTACTCTCATCCATTTGTTGTCTAAGTACTCCTAATGAGTTACTAGATATTCCGGTACCCCTGTTTTCGATAGAATCAAAATTAGATCGATGATAGTCTCTATCGAATACATATCTCCCATGATCTAAGTTTCCCCTATGATCTAGATTTAGAGGTATCTGTTGTGTACCTGCATTCTGCTCATTCCCTGAATTCTGGGGAATTACTAAGTTTTGAGATGTCCCTAAATTTGGAGGGATTCCAAAATTTTGTGGCATACCTAGTGTTTGGGACATTCCTAAGTTATATCTCGAATTCCTATGGGTTGAAGAAGTTCCAGCCCCACTCACATTATTAAGTGAAAACCCGAGCGGTCTTACACTCATATGTGATCCTACATATGTGGTTGTGGGATTTCCCATAGTTTGCATATTATTTGATACCGCAATACTAGATCCTACTTGGGTGTTTGCTAATGTACCTGAATTTTGTTCATTACTCACAGGTATTGACATGCTCACAGTTGTCGATACTACAGGTATGTTCCCATTATGACTTTGCCCCCCAGTATTTGGTGGGTGTAATCCATTTAATCCCTCACTGTTACTCTGGTTACTTGATGAACTCTGACTCATTCTTATAATTCTCCCACTTCTTAATCTCATACACTCTCGAACTAACCAATTGTGTTTCTCAACACAAGTTCGTCCCACTGGGCGTGCCAATTTGTTTCTGGTGGAATTTCGATCGATTTCGATTCTAAACAGTGTTATGATCCTAATCGAAATTCTCCCACGTAAGTTCTTTTTACTTAGGCTAGCAGTCTGACTTTCAATCGAAAACGTGTATGAGGATCAAAAATCACAAGATATTAAGAAAATGCTGTTTTTGGTATTTTGTATTTAAAGTACTGAAAGCAGTAAAGTATCGAATCGAGAAACAGAACATTAAATTGCAAGAAAATATAAAGTGCGAAAACCCCAAATTTGCGTTAATTGTAAATGGCAGTAAATCGAAAACAGCGCAAATGTAAATGACAGAAAATCGAGATTTGCAGAATATTAAATAACATGGAAACTTAAATGCATAAACTTAAATTTTCATTGAATTGAAATGGACAAGGAATCGAAAATACAGAAACATAAAACTGCTGAATTTAAGTTGCATCAAAATAAATTACCAAGGAAAATACAGAAAACGGTAAATGTACTCGGTGAGCATGGAAATCCAGATTGCTAGAAACTTCATGGTGTTCGTCGTTTCTCCGGTAGACTTTTCACTACTGATTCCGTTCTCTGCCAATTTCTGCTCCCCCTTATTTCCTTCCTCCTTTGCTCTATTTATAGGGCATCCTTCAAGCCTTCCAAGAGCAGTTAACCCGACTGCTACCACGTTCTACGTGCGTATGGCAGTTTATCTTCTATAGTTTCCCACGTTCTCACGATCTCCGACTTTTTTCCATGATTTCAAAACTGCTCTTTATACGTGCGTTTTGACTACTTCCTTTCAAGGTTTAGCTGCGGTTACGATATTTATGAAAAACGAGCCTTCCCTTTGATTTCGATTTTATCGAGAACTTTGCGTACCTGGTATCGATTCATTTTAACCTTAACGTCATATACCTCAAATTCTTTGGTTTATTCCATGTTAAGATTTCGACTATTACTCCTACTCTTCCGATTCTACCTTTCGATTTTATGTGTCACGTTCTTCATAATCGGACATCGAAAAAGTTCATTTTCAATTTATTCCTCGATCATATTTCTCGATACTAACACTTATTTATATTTAAGTTAACCAAATCATATCTTTAATTATGTGTATAATATATTATTTACTTGATGCGAAATATGACTCATTTCCTATGTTACTTTTTTGGGAACCAAACAAGTATGAGTTATAAATGAAAAATAATAGAGTGATTGTGAAAATGTTAATAATTAATGAAGGAGAAACCTTGTTTACCAGGACTAAACAAGAAATCTCATATTTTAAGGAATTTTAAACATATTTAAATATTCAATTAGTTATTTGGTTTTGTTTTAAAAAAATGATTAAAAAAAATCTCATACATTAAATATAATTTTTCTTTTTTTCTAATCCTAACATTTTATTTTCTTTAATATTTCTTTCGTTTTCTTATTTATGCGTCAATTTAAGCTTTAGTTTAATGGTTTAAAATAAAACAGATATTTATTCATCAGTAGCCTATTCATATCAGAACCTCCAAGATAAGGCGAGGAAGAATTGCCTACGTGGCACCACAAAACCCAATAATCCTCCTCCACGTGGGACCCATCTCGATTTTCATCACACGTGGCACGTGCAACGCATCCATTTCAAGCTTCAACATTATTTTCGCCACTGTCACGTTCGGCTAAGGGGATCGCCATGGCTGCGGCTTCAACTTCTGCTACGTCTCTCTTCCTTCCTTCTTCGTTCAAACGCAGTGCTCCAACGCCCAACTCCGTCAAGCTCCGTTTTCCGCACCTCAATCGCCGTTTCAACGGCTTCAGGATCGCCGCTTCGTTTTCCGTTTCCAATCCGAACGTTCGAACCGGCCCCGACGATCTCGTTGCCGCCATTCTCTCGAAGGTAGAGTCATTTTTTTGTTCGGATTTGATGGTATGTAATTGGTTTGGTTGTGGGTGAAAGGAACAAGTTATTTGATTCCTTGGTTCTGAAAGTACTAGTTATGAGAATTGATTTTTTAATGTGTCAACTAAGATTACTTTTCTTAGGCGTCGTCAATTTGTGAATGGTTTATCCAGGACCAGTTTAATTTTCTCTCGAATGAAAACAATTTGTGAATAGAATTTTATTGTAATAGAATTTAGGCTTAAACCATGTTTATAGTGAAATTTTGAATAAATCCTTGTTCAATTGCTCATATTGAAGAAACAAATAATCATTTTAATATCTCAAATTTCTAAACACGTGTATACCTTCGAGTCACCATTTTCGTTCACACGGTGTGATTCCTGGAATTAACAATGTATTTTTAGAATTTGAGAGTCAAATTATTTTTCTTTTACTATTTGACAGGGCTTTATTCCCAATTTCGGAAATTAAAAATATAATTAAACTAAATTTTATATTATGGCAAAGACTTTTCGAAAAGGAAAAACAAAATGAAATGAACTTTTAATTATAAGCTAATTTGTGAAAGCTCTTTCATATAATTTCTCTAAATTTTTCTTTTTAACTTGCACATAAGTTAATTTTAGATTCTAAAGATTTTTTTTTTCTATTTTTCAATTCTTATGGAGAAGTTTGTCTAAATAGGCCTTAATTCAATAAAAGTTGTAGTGTCACCATGATAACTCACAATAAAAATTTACATTTATAGTGGGCATTGAATCCTGAGATGAAGTTCCAATTTTGCTAGGAGAAACATTAAAAAGTTCTTGAAAAACTGCAGCTAAGTTTTATGCTATATATCTTAAGGCTCATGTTTTTTGTTTATTATGCTCGTTTTTTAGCAATGATATAGTTTTTTAATTACAAATTACAATACTCATTTTCATTTCAATTCATTTATATTTTTGAATTTGTTTCCAGCACTAAAGATAGAGTTCTGAGATTTTGATCAGGTGGTGCAAACAGATGGAGGAGTTTTACTGAAGAAAGAAGAACATAAAGAAGTGGCTAAAGTGGCTGAGGAACTGCAGAAATACTGCGTGAGTGAGCCTGTGAAATGCCCTTTAATATTTGGAGGTGAATCCTTATTGTGCTTCTCAACTTAAGTTTCTATAAAAAGCCCCTAACAGCCTTTTTATTTGTTTTGTCAAATCTTATTTACCTTTGCAAATAAACTTTAGGGGTGCCTTTGGTTTTTTGTTTTCCAAATAATTCCAGTTGACGTTTTCACTTATAAGTATAAAATACCGTGTTGTTTTCAGTTTGTTTCAAATTCAGTTGTTCACAAGAATTTGCAAAGAAAATGATGAAAAGAATACAATGAAACAAAGTGAAATAAGAAATTAAGTGAATATAATAAGACATTTTAGTGGACACATATGAACTTGAAATGAAAATAGAAAACAAGACAAACAGACCTCGGGCTATGTTTATCTCATTCCATTTCATTTCACACACCATTATACAGTCAAAGATAGCCTTGATTGTTCTGTATTTTTTCTTTATCCTCATTTTAGTGTCGATACATTAGATATCAGTCACCAAAAAAAGCGTCCACTAATCATTGTATATGCACATTTTTTACGACAATATTTAAATCAGCTTTATAATATGATAACCATTCAATTCTTGCTTTATTAATTCTCTCTTGTTTTGGCTATTCAGAGTGGGATGTGGTGTACTGTTCACGGCCAACATCACCTGGAGGTGGTTATCGGAGTGCAATTGGGCGCCTTTTCTTCAACACAAAGCAAATGATTCAGGTTGTTGAAGCTCCTGATATTGTGAGAAACAAGGTCACGCTTTCTGTTTTAGGCTTTCTGGATGCAGAGGTGTCTCTGAAGGGTATGTCATTTAACTATTTAAAGGATGAGTGAAACTTTAACTTGCTGATATCATAATCTGAAAAGCTACTGATCGCAAAACTGAAAGTTCTAAGTTCGGTAAATTCCAAACCCTAAACCAAGGGACTAAACAGTGTCTGCATGATTTTAAGTTGTTTTATCAATAATAAAGCACAAAAGAAAATAAAATAATGACTTTGGGAGTAAATCTCCACATTGGTACTTGAAATTGTGGAAAACTTGTATCTGAAATAAAACTAAGAATAGGAACTCAACAAACTTGACTGAAATGAAACAATTTTATTAATTGCAGTTTTGGCTTAATTATCTAATCAATACAAATTTGCACTTCAACCATAAAAGCAGCCCACTTGGCACAAAATAAAGGCTAGTGGTAATAGAAAAGAGAAAACAATATAGGTTCAAAAACAAATCAATATCCCTACAGACTATGTCTCTCCCGGTAAACCAGGGTGTTATTCAAATCAAAACAGAATATTTGTAGCAAACTCTGAGAAATTGTGTTAGTCACTTTAGTCCCTCAAATTATGAACCTTCGTTTTAATCCTCTTCCATTACAATTTTTTCACTGATATTAAGAACTCAAGTGAATGATGTTGTTTCACAACATTTTACAACTTTAGAAACTTAACTGAATGAGAATTAGTCCTGACACAGTGATAAAATTGTGCGTTGGTGAGATTGGTGATGGATTAGAATCTCGAAATAGCTTTTTTGCATATGCATAAATATGACTATTACAATAATCCTCCCTTTTACCATTTTATACAGAGGAGTCTTCTGGCTCTAACTTATGTTAGTTTTAGAAACTAAAGTGAAAGTTATGTAAAATTAGAAATTGAAGTGAACAATGTTTCGCATTCAAATGATAAAAGTGGAGGTTGACTGAATGACTTGGATTAATGTATTTGTTTGCCTTTTTTTTATCTCCAGTGTGTGATCCACATGCAAAGTTTCATTTTTTTTGTTAAACTTCTGTGTTGATTTGATGCATGCTATGTCGGACAGGACAACTGAAGGCGCTGGATAGTGAATGGATTCAAGTTATATTTGAAGCACCTGAAATAAAGGTAGGATCGTGGAAGGTCCAGTATGGTGGACAGAGTGAAGTTAAACTCAAAATCACTTACGTGGATGACAAAATCAGGTTAGGATTGGGTTCAAGAGGTTCCCTCTTTGTTTTTCAAAGAATATGAAATCGGAATACAATAGAAAAAAATCCATTCCGGGAAATTTCTCTGTATGATAATGAGTGTAAATGAGTAGGAGCTTGAAAAAACCACGTAACTCTTTTGCTGCAGAGTTTGTCTCAAAATGGATTAATGTGTCATAAGGTGCAATGCAGTGTAATTAACTTATTACTGAGAGAGTGGCTCAAACTTATTCCTAAGAGTTAACATGTTTTGATTCCTATATTTGATTTATCATTTTCATTTATGACAATGGCAAAAAAAGAATCTTTTGGGGTGTGCCTTTGCAGCTAATATTTGGGCAAAGGACCAAACTACCTCTGATGCCCAAGGACATTATAATTAAATTTAATTATAATTTTAGGCTCTATGTGGAGGGCAAGGCTATGTGTAATAAAGTTGCATTTTGATAAGTTTGTATAAGGGTAGAAATGCATACAGGCCTCACTAGTTAAACTTCTTACTTCAGTAGTACAAAAAAATGAATATACACAAGAAGATTTTGATAGCTTACATATTGACACCTTTTATAAAACTTGACAAGCATCATAATGAAAAACGTCATACTAACTAGATTAGTCTAAGATGCTTTATCCATTGTGTGCAAATACACATAAAACATGAATTAATATAAAAGAGAAATACAAGATCAAATAAAATTTTATTATCAACATTTAAATACAACCAAAAACAAATCTAGGACAGTCTATACTCAAGAAGATATTGACACGAACTTCAATAGATATTTTATTCTACATCTTATAAAAATCAAGTTTACTCTTTTATACATGAATATATATATATATATATATATATATATATATATATATATATATATTCTAAAATATTTGTTTAGATTATATAAAAGTATGCTTTAGAATTTAAAAAAAAAATTATATTTTTACATATGATTTATTTTTTATTCGGAATACGAAATCTTACCATTTGATTTTTATGGTGTCATGGTGTCTGAGTCGCTCTCTAAATGATGTATGATCCTAGCTACAGCCACATCTTTGATGGAGAAAACAACTTGTGTCCAAAATTTCAATTTCCAAACCTAGTTTTTCACGGACATGTTGGACATACATATTAATGCAATTCATTTAAAAATTGACAACTATGGTTCCACTTCACCTAATTAATAAATGCTGCAAATCCCGTCAATCATAGTTAAACTATGAACTACCTGCAGATTAAAATATATTATGGTAATGTTTATATTAAAAGTTAACCTTTTTATTTTCCCTTGAAAATCAATGTAGTTTTTGTACTTCACACCCTCGATAAAAAGAAAATTTTTCTAATTGTTACAATGGTTTATGTTCTAAAAAAGTATAAGTATAATATTTTTAAACTAAAGAAATATGTGTGTGATGTAAAAATTAAAAAAAAATGACAATGTAATATTTTTTCATCAAAGTGAATTTTTTTAATCTGGGAAAAACGTCATAAAAAGTACAATGAATACTAAACAAATTACAAATATCCTAGTGGTTATAGCCACTAGTACATATCAAAGAAAATGTTTGAGTACAAAAAAAAAACTAAAGTATTGGAATAATTTAAAAAATGTCAAGTCGTGAAGTTTAATTTACTTAGAAAATTATAATAAACTATCAAATAAGTTGTTCATACATCTAAAAATAGTCTATATTGAAATGGAATCTCAAACAAATTTAGTATTTTTACATCTCATGTTTAATGTTTTGATAATAATTTTATTAGTTTCAAATTAACAATATTAACATGGAATCATCGTAATATAATATTCACAACTATCAAAATTAATTTTTATTTTTTTTGGAAATAGTGTGTTGCATGTACTCTAATTTTTCGTACCACTAATAAATTATTAAATTTGAAATAAAAAAATCATAAATATACATAAAATTTATAAATTATAAAATTTTTGAGACAATGACTCTTTACCTTCCAAAAAAATCTACTATTAACTATGAAAGAGACAACAACTATAGTGGTGGCTAAATATTATAACCCATTAGAGAGTACTCAAAATTAGGGTTTTTTTTTGTTTTGTTTAATATAATAATAATAAGAGAAGAGATTAATAAGAATTAAAAATTCAACTTTATCATTATTATTTATTAAATTTTAATATAATAATATAAAATAATAATATTTTAATTATTATATTAAAAATTAATAAAATACTAATTTTTAGTAAAGTAAGTGAAAGAAGAAATACATTAATTTTAAAATTGATTTAATTTGGTTTTATCTTATACTTTAAAATTAATCATTTGATTGTTCAATTTTTGAAAATATATGATTTATTTGTTTTTATGCCTAAAAACAAGTTATTATGATTTTTTTATAAAATTGATTAAATAATTAAATATAATTTTAATTATTTTTATACGTAAATTTAATATTTAGCAAAAAAAATATTATTATAAACAACTAAACTTATATATTTTTCTTTTAAGTTTGAGAACTCATTTAATAATTTTTAAAATATAAGAAGTCAAACAAAATTTCAAAAATACAAAATGACAAAAACGTATTTAACCCATCCATGTAAATTTACTTAAGGACTAATATCCTTTGAAAATATTTTTCTATAAAGGAAAAAATATATTTTAAATTTTTAAATTTTTGTAAAAGTTGTAGTCTTTAAATTAATTAATCAATATTTAATATAGAGCGATCAAAACCAAATTTAAGGGAAAATTATAACAACTAAAAACATATTTAATCTAAAATCATTGATACATATAACGACACATTTTTTTTAATATATTCGGTTGTTTAAAAAAATTATGTAATTGAAGAGTTTTTATAAGTATTTATCTTTTTAAAATGTAATTTTCTTTAGAGTTAGAATAATAGTAAAATTTAGATCGAGCCATAGCAAAAGAAAATTGAAGTTATAAGTAGAGATTTGGGCTTAATAAAATTTTGAATGAGTAAGTCATTTTTATTTTGATAGTTTTGATTTTTGTTAAGTTTAAACGGAAATTTACTTAATAAGATAAATCATGGATACATGGATGTTGTCTAGGTTTTGATGTTGTCTAGGTTTTGAAATTAGAATGTTGATAGCAAGCTACACATATATTTGGAGAAGCAATTAAATTTAATAATATTTATGTAATGGGAGATAGTTATTTAAATAATAATATTCTAGATAGGAAAATAATATATATATATATATATATATATATATATATATTCTTATTTATTATAATTAAAGTAAAAAGACATGATTATGTTGTGTTTGATGTTGTATGATGTTCTTAGTTTATGTATGTGGTATAAATAAGTTGTATTGTTACATATTATGGATAAGAAAGGATTATAAATTAGCAAAAATCTCGTTTCTCTGCTCTATTTTCACTCAAACGAGATCCATATTGTTCGAGCAAGAGTACAGTGGTGAAAGAAGTGGTATAGCGCAACCACGATTCGTTAAAATAATAGTCAAGTCAATCTAATTTTAAATAAAAGTCAAGTTGACTTAAATTTCACTCAAACGAGAGAAAAGAGAATTGATACTGATAAATTTTCGCTTAAATGAAATGTTTTAGGTGTTTTTTGTCTAAACTTCTAAAAATTATAAAAATGGCTCCATACTTCAAATTTAAGGTTCCATATATTTAAATTGATACCTTAAAAATAAGTAATATAATGAAATAAGAGTTAGTAAAAAAATACAAAGAAGTTATGGCTAAAACAATAAACATAAGTCAAATTAAAAAAAAAATACATAATTAAAATATTTAGTGAGAACAAACCTAATTTAGTACAAATGACAAGTTGATAAGAAAATGACATATGTGATACATTATAAGATAATATGATTTTGTTGAGTCTTTTTGAGAAAAAAAATATCTCTAATGAGGTTTAGTCAAGTTAGGAGAATAACTCATAATTGACTAAGATCTATATATGTAAACCTAAGTCGAGTAAAAGATCTGATCAATAATGGATTAAAAATGTGTGTGATTATGGGTACCTATGTAGTTATTATGTTTGTGTGAATTCAATTGGATCCCAAGTTCCACAAATAACCCCAAATAAGAGGATTATTAACTGGTTTGCATTGAGATCATAAGAAAGATACACGAGAATAAATAGTATTATCAGTACTCCTACATTATAGATAAGAAAATCAAAATGATACTAATAGTAAAAAAGTATTTAGTACTAAAACCATGACTCACATTTAATGTCTATAATATGAGAAGAGAAAATATAACTGTGTAATATATATATATATATATATATATATATATATATATATATATTTAATAAATAATCATTATTTAAATAATTAATTTATTCTTATTTGAATCACTAAGTGTTATAATCATATTATTATACATATAAAAAATACATCTTAAAAGTAGGACTAGATTAAAATATAATTATAATAAAAAATTTATACGTATATTCATTTATATTTTATAAAATAATCTCATTCTAATAAAAATTATTTTTATATTTAATATGATATTCTCTTCGTCTTGATCAATCCTCTACTTTTCAAATATATATTATGATAGATGGATTGTGGCACTATATACACTGTAACAAAAGTCTATTAAGTGCAAGACAAATTTACTTTTGAATCTTAAATATGATTGTAGGAATATGGTGTTGACATATAAATGGTAAACGAAATGGTGTTGTACTTTTGAAACATCCTAATGCTATCTTGATAGGCCATATAAGTGGTCACTTAGAAGATATCACAATGAAGGAGAGAAAATGGTGGAAGAGGGCATACATGTTACATTTCTTCTTATAGTCATTATTTTATCTAATAGAACAAAGTCAATGAAGACAAACAAACATTATCTTCAAACTAAAACTAGTTATCAATGGTGGTGGGTTAATTGGTCCCATCATGTGGCACTAATTAAGACACTTCAAAAAACTGTTCTCAATTTTAATCAAATTAATATAAAATAAATATACTTGTTTTGAAGACATGGAATCAAGAGATTTACTTAATTTTTTTAAAATATATATAATGGCCTAAAATGCCTGTTCAAATAATTGTTGCCGTGAAATATGTTAGGCTATTTTGGAAGAATAATTTTAACCTTTTGGAATATGATATAAATTATTCACATTATTTTTTATTTTATAATATTTTTATTTGAATAAATTAATCTAAATTAATTGTAATTTCCATACATAATAAACTTTTTATCACATATATTAGTTAATTTTGCAATATTAAACAATTGTATACTATCAACATCATATTATATTTATTAATTCAAAACAATATAAATCTTAAAAAAAATTGAAAAAAAGAATTAAAAATGTGAATATTAATTAATTTTATGATTATACGTAAAGTTGGGAGGAAAGTGATAATAAAGAAAAAAATATTAGAAATAGTAAGATTTTTAATTCAATCTTATAAAGTGAATTTTTTTTAATTATATCTCATAAAAAGTATTAAAACTTTAGGCTTTGGGTCATCTTAAATTATAAGAAATTAAAATACTTACAAAAATCACTTTATTAACCTGAATCAAATTGTTCAGTAATCAATTAATATTCTATGTAAGAATTGTATGTGATATTAGTATTATTATGATTTTGCAATCATGACTTCATAATTGTTAATTATTTCTAGGTGATATTTTTCCCATGAAAAGTGAATCATTTGATTGATGCTTTTATTAATTTCAGTTCCATTTGAATTTTTTTCCTCACAGTACGAATTTTTTATCTTCTATTTTTCTTAATAAGATTATATATATATATATATATATATATATATATATATATATATATATATTTAAAAAAAAGTTTATAGATTATATCAATTTTACTTCTTTTAAATCAATGGCATATATTTATTATTGATTTAAGCACATGAGTATCTTCAGAAGTATATTTATTTGTAATTAAGTTTGAACTATCTACTTACTTATCAATTTATTTATAATTTGTTTGTCAATAAAATTTTTAAATTTATTTATAACTTTTTTTTTCAAAAACATTTTCTATCCTTTTATTTAATTAGAATGACATTAAAAAATTATATTCTATAAATAAGTTTATTTTTTCAAAATTTGAAAATGTGTATGAACAAATTAAAAGAAAACTAACATTTACATATTATAAGTACGTATTATTAAAATATAATAAAACTACATTTCAACATCATGTAATGTTTTAGATTATTGAATTTTCTTATATGAATTTTCAAATGATCCAAAAGGGGTTACAATTTTTTTGTTAGGTTGTTATTGACTTAGTGGTCGAGTCAGTACAATTTAAGGAATACGATGTCTATCAAACTATTAGTCAATAATATTTGTGAAAATTTACAATAAATCTTTTTATATATTTAAATATTTTTTTAATAGTAATTTTTCATCTATAATTTTAAATATCCAATTTATCTTTCAATCACTTTTTTATTTTGAATTTGGATTCTGGAACAAAATCATATGTGATTTTTAATTTAGCTAAGAATACATATTAAAATCGGAATTTCTTACGTGGAACTGAAAAATAACAACTATGTACGTATTAAAATAGATTAAAAATAATTAAAAAGAAAACCATGAATGAACGCGTGCGTTAATATATAAGGTTTGAATTTTTTAGTCTAAAAAGGTGAACTCTAATAATAAAAAAGGCAAAATTATAGAAATTATTATTATTATTATTATACAAATAACATATTGAATAAATTATTTTATTTGAACAAATTATTTCAACTATATACCGAATGATCTATCATTCATGTTTTCGAAAGATATAATTTTTTTATTGATTTTTGAAAGAATTTAAATGATATTTAAGTTTATTGAAGTCATATTTTAACTAAATTTATACATCTGAATTAAATTTATATAATACAAGTATTTGTATCTATATATATATATATATATATAAAGGGGAGAAAAGTTAAATGTTGAATATAAATACATGCAAAGAGTACCGAATAGAATAGTATTGGAGGAGGAGGAGGAGGTGAATGAGACATGACAAGTTGAAGTTGCACGACAACGATTGGCCGAGAAAGAGCTTAAGACACAAACACCCACGTTGTGTTATGTTTTCGTCTTAGTTTAAGTAAATGAATTAACACTAAAAATAAAATTAAACAATCCAAATGATGAATGAATGAATAATTAATTATTACCATTATTTAACAGCACCGGAATCAACGCTCTCCACCTGGCTTCACAAATCTGAATGAACCCGTAACCAATCCCCTCTTTTCTTTCCTCTCCGCACTCTGTCTGTGTCTCCCTCCTTGTTTGTTCCTCCACACTCCCATCCTTCTTCTTTTTCTTCTTTGCCCTCTCATTTTCATTTTTCTTCGTTTTGCTTCCTTCGAACTTTTTAGATCCCTCTCTGGATCACAGGTATTCATTCCTTAGTTCACATTTTCTCTCTTCTTTCCAATGTTATTTGAATCGGTCAATTTAAGATCTGAAATCTTGAGTCTTCTCTCTCATTAAACTTGAGAGAGCCTTTTTTAACTTTCATTTTCTTTTGTGTTTGGCCAGAATTATTTTTGTTAGGGTTCATACTTCTTAAAGCGGCGCTCTTGTGCTCTGCTCGTGGATCTTGTAGTTTTGTGTTTAGTTTTGGTAATGATTATGTTTTAATGAAGTGTTTGTGTCTTAATTAGGTAGGGGATAAGATCTGGGTTGTGTATTATTTTTGGTTAATTGTGAAAGGAGAATGAAAGGAAATTTGAAATGTTGATTGGTTTACACTTGTGTTTTTGGTGTTTGAAAAGAAGAGTTTTTTTGTGTGTTTTTGGTCATTGGCAGTGAGAAAGCGTTGTTGAGTTTGAATAGATGAAGGAATGTTGATGGATGGTGGATGCATGGGGAAGCTGGTGAGGCACCTTGAACTTAGATGAAGAAGGAACGTGCATGGCCGCAATTTATAAGGAATCTTTTGATCATGGTTGGATCAAGAAGCCGGCCACAGTTGAGGAGGCCTACATGGATTATTGTTCTGGTTTCCATCGTGTGTGTGTTTCTCATTGCTGCCTACGTGTATCCGCCGCGGAGCCCCTCCTCCTGCTCCCTCTTCTCCTCCAGTGGTTGTGGTGGCAATTCTTTCGATCTACCACCTGCGGCTCGATCACGCGAATTGACTGATGCGGAGGTTGAGTCTCGTGTTGTTATTAGCGAGATTCTCAACTATTATCCAGTGATAACCAAGAAACCTAAAGTCGCTTTTTTGTTTTTGACTCCGGGTTCCTTGCCTTTCGAGAAGCTCTGGCACATGTTCTTTCAGGTTTGGAATTCCTCCTCCTAAGACCATGAACTTTGCTCTTGCGCCTTTTTTTTATGTTTGGTATTGATGCTATGTTTAGCAACCTTTTCAATATCTCTTGTTTTGTTTGTCGTTTTATCCTCTAACTTGCATGTTTGAGTTCTTCACATCAGTCTTCTGTCGATATAGCCAGAGTAGTATTTTAGTAAGCATTAGTTTGAGAATAGGACCATAAGAGATCTGCACTAACAGAAGAATATTATAGTTCCGGTTCTGTCTTTCTATCGCTATATTCTATTTCAATATATAAATACAAATGAGACGAGCACCTTCTACAGTAAGAGGAGATGTGATGGTGGGAAAGACTGGTTTGCTTAGTGCAAAATAGACAATTCACGATCCCCAATCTGCTGACTGGTTGATGTTGAGCAGATAATCTGCTGGCAATTTGTATTCAAGTTGTCGAGATGAATGATGGATATAATATAGATGTATTTTCTATTATCCACCGGTGGAAATGCATTTGGATTACAATGCCAAAATATGAAGGAATGAACAATTTCCGGTGGAAATGCATTTTGATTTAAGTTCACATTCTTATAAAACTAGACAAGAAAGTAGGTATTAACAAAAAAATAAGTTATTGAGTAATCTCCTATGATACTAGATCACTTGATTCCTTGGGTATATTTCTCCCATTGTAGACCTTCGTAATCTGGTGTTGTTGTTAACAGTACCCTTACATTTTCCTCAAGGTAACTGGTTACAAACTACTAACTCTTGAGAGGAGCGTACAGTCCTGTAGCTCAAGACGATTGATTCACACTGCATTTTTTGCCAGTAGGAGTAGGTTCTCTAGGAATGGTCGAACTGGAACAACCATATAACTCCCTCATACATGGTATAAAGGCCAAGCTATATTTCAACTATTGGGTAATTACCATGAACTTCTAAAATAACTTCCAATGGGTTTCCATTGCATCAATATTAGAAAGTATATTTATTTCTAACTCAATCTTACAAAACCGACTTTCAAGGTAAGATTTTCATCCACTTATATATTATGATTTGGTCATATTTTTAGTTGGTGTGAGATCTCCAACATACTTCTCATCCCAAGGACTAGACATCTCGAGAGTGTGGTACTAGATATTTGTGGGTTGTCTAATAGCAGTCTAATAATAGGTGACACAATAGGCCTTGCAAACCTTGTTAGGATAAGCTTTGGTACCACTTGTTGGACTTGTGAATAAACTCTACACTCATGGAGTAGAGGCTGAATGCCATGTTGTACCCATGTCAACCTAGATTGGGCAGGATTTCCACACGATAGAACATTCTTGACAAGATATTGTGTTTTTCTTGGGGAAATCTTCATCTCATGGAGTGTTGTGGTTGAATACCATGTATTATCCATAACATGTGAATTGACATGGCTTTAACAATTACTTTAGCTATTAAAGTTATATTGAACCAAATAAGTTTATGTTAGAGACCACACAGATTGATTCTCACTTCATTTGGGCAAAAAAGTTTCTTGCAGGAAAAATTAAAAACTGACTTTTGTCAATCAATGATCAGCTCTCTAAAGTCAAATCCCAGAGGGTTCTTGATTGAATATATATTGTGCATTTGATTTCTATGCTCTGGCTAGAGGGGTTGTCAGCACATGCCTAAATTAGTTTTAACAAGCATCCATATTAAGATATGATTAACATTTATATTATATTCTATTATAGCATCACAATCTTGTGAATATAAACCTAACAGTTCGTGTTCAGCATTAGACACACTTACCAAACCCAATAGTATTGAATCTGTGAAGTAAATTTCGGGAGCTTGGCCTTAGGTTAGAGTAGCAGCCTCTAGTATCTGAGTTTCTATTTCATTTTCCATATACTTTTTCTATTTATACCTTTTGCTATCACAATAGAAATTTGAGCTTTGTTCTATACATAGGCCAGAATACCAGGATCTATTTGTGGCATGCTTTTCTCTTTTTAGTAAAATATCATTGCCAGTGCTTGCCATTCTGGAATCTGGATATAAGTATCAGTTCAATTCCTTTTGCTTTGCATGTTGTAGAGATATACTGATTCCATTATATTTGAATTGTACTCATTACCAAATGCAGGGCCATGAGGGAAAATTCACTATTTATGTACATGCATCAAAGGATAAGCCAATACATGTTAGCCCCTATTTTGTTGGCCGAGACATTCACAGTGAACCGGTATGGTGTATACCACATGATTGAATATATAATTTACAAGCACTTTATATGATAGTTCAAAGTTCCAATTCCAACATAAATGTGGACACTATACACAATTCGATGTATACTTTAATAAAAAATGTTAAACAATTGATTGGAGGATATTATCACACAAATTTTGCACTCTTTATTTTGTTACTTTCTGTTTTCATATGATCAAATTTACTCTCTGTTTTTTCTTTTAGCTGTAAAAAAGCTGCCCTTTTGTCTCTCAACTAATCAGTGAGAACTAGCATGCAAATGTGGACTTTTATTGCTATGATTATCTGGTGCTTAACATGCACCCAATTTTCATAAGGTCATGCCATTTGTTTCTTTATGCCAATGTGTTTTCAATTTCTTGCAGGTAGGCTGGGGAAAAATTTCTATGGTTGAGGCAGAAAGGAGACTTTTGGCAAATGCACTTTTGGACCCTGATAACCAACACTTTGTCTTGTTGTCTGAAAGGTCTTTTGTTATCTAGTTATTTTTTTCTGCAAGTCATAATTTGTGGGATTTAATCTAATCAACTGCACATTCATTTTTGCTTCAGTTGTATACCAGTGCGTCGCTTTGATTTTGTGTACAACTACTTATTATTAACAAATGTCAGCTTTATTGACAGGTAAGAAAATACATAAGAACTTTCTACAATTTAATTGATGAAATTCTAACTTTTTCCTTTCAGTAAAGAATCTACACTACAGAATTTCTGGATGGTAATTTGGACTAATCTGTCTCTATTTTCCTTTTCACCTTTTCGATAAAGCTATGTGGATCCTGGTCCTCATGGAAATGGCAGGTATATACAATATATGTTGCCTGAAGTAGAAAAGAAGGATTTCCGAAAGGGTTCACAGGTATAATTTTTATGAATGTTGATATATACTTTACTAAAAAATTTGAGCATCCATTTAATTGTGGTGTTTCATTGATGTCATCTTCCCTTTACTATTCTAGACTTATAGGGACTTGGGTATTATTGGGTGTCTAAGTCTTACATTGAGTATTATAAGATGCTCGATAAAGTGTTTGGTTCTCCTCCTTACCAACTAGCATTTTGGGTTGAGTTGCTTATCAATAAATAGTATCAGAGCTCGTTATTTGTGTCTTGGAAAGGGCTACTAAGGTGAAGTGCATGCTTGGTTTTGCATTGGGTTCAGTCAAACTCGGATGCATGATCCATATCCAAGCTGATACTACTTTGAATATTATCAATTTTACGAATCCAAAATGTGGGCCCGATGCTCCAAAAACCAAACCAAACATGCACAACGGGTTTTGACTAATGAGGAAGTTGATTGAAGTATGGTAGTTATGAGCTATCAAGGGCAGTGTTTTTGATAGGAATTTGGGTATTATAGGGTGTCTAAGTGCAATATTGAGTAGTAGGCATGTGATACTGAGTGGAGTGCTTAAGTGTTTGGTTCTTCCACTTTAATATTTAGCTTTTAAGGGTGCGTTCCTTAAGTGCTTGGGTGCTTATAACTTCACTTAGCATTGCATGACTAATCTGGTTAGAAAGTAGTTTTGTTTGCCTACTTTCATCACGTGTTTCTCCCCTTGGTGTTCATTATACACCCTACTTTGTATCCATATCTACAGATTGTAGCAATAATGGAAACATCGTTGAATTCATTTATAAAGTACTTTTTTCCTCTTTATAATAAGAGCAATGTCTTGAGGAATTCATTTACATCCTATTTTGCTGTCCTTTCCTTTATCAGGCAATCGTTCATTACATGCACTATGAAAGCAAGAAAAAGAATAATCTTATTTCTTTCACTATTTCATTAATTCTAAAATATATTACCTAAGAGTTTTTGTTGGACGATATAACTGTCTTCCAGTCATTTTAAGTTGTCAAACATCATACTTAGTTTGTGAAACTTAATACCTGGCTGAAGTTTTTTATTTCAGAGTGCACTTTTTTTTGTTATTTATGTGTCCTCTAAAATGCATATCCATTCATAATAGTTGAAATTTGCATTATAAATGGATTTTATATTACAAATTTATAATTGTAGGAAACCATTAAAACTTTTCTAGCATGCAGCTGATTTGGATCTTGTGGTTTCTCATGCAGTGGTTCTCAATGAAACGGCAGCACGCAATAATAATTATGGCAGACAGTCTCTATTTTACAAAATTCAAGCATCATTGCAGGGTACTATGTTGTTAAGAACCTCTTGTGTTTATATGTTTGCTAACTGGATGGATTGTTTGATCCATTCTGTATTATTCCTATGATCCTATTGCCTTTGTTATTGTAGGTAAATGTATTAATGATTTCTGAATGATAGCCCACTGTTATTTTCAATTTTTTTGTCCCTCGATTAGCATTTTAGTGCATTAAGTTTGCTGGAAGATTATAAAGAATAATTATTGGTAGCCTATTAATATCTAATATCAAGCTATAAACTAGACTGGTTTATCATTCTGTGCCTTTTTTTTTGTTATTTTTTATAGTTTATCTTCATATATGTAAATATATTTTTTTGTTTTCTATTAAGAAATGCCATATGTTATATTGATAATTTTTTATTCAGATATGTTGTTAGTAGAGTGCTTGCTGCAGCATGTATTATTGGTTTTATAAAACTAAATGCTTCTCTTGATAAATGTATTTTTTTATTCATGCTAAGCAAAGTCACTATTTTGCATTTGTAGCTTCACTGACAAAATACTGTTCATGTTTTAAACTTCCCAGCCAAATATGGAGGGAAACCGCAACTGTTATGCTGATGAGCATTACCTGCCAACGTTCTTTAATGTGAGTAAGCCAATCTGTTCTCTTTTGTATTGCAATGATAGGTATCTGTCTCTTCTCCCAGTTAACTAGTGTAGTTTGTATTTAGATGCTTGATCCTGGTGGAATCGCAAATTGGTCAGTAACATATGTTGATTGGTCTGAAGGAAAATGGCATCCGAGGTCATTCAGAGCTCGGGATATTACTTATCAAGTCATGAAAAACATAGCAGTATGTGACAATTTTACTCATTGCCTTCAGATGTGTTTGCTTTATTCATTTGAATCTTCAAACATAATTTTGCTTTCCATTTTTATTTATTTATTTATTTTTAATGTTCCCATGAGTGGCATGGTGTTAATGAACTGAACAAAACGTAGGTGCAGTTATGGATAACAGAGAAGGAAAATGAAATAAAAAATTTACTCAAGTGAATTCCTTGTTCCAGAATTTCACTTGTGTTTAATAGTAGGTTGTATTTAATCATATGATTGAGTCAACTTAATTTTATAGGAGACTTGTGGAAAAAGAGTGACTGGGCTGATAGTTTTCGTTATAGGGGTGTCTGAGGATTTGGCGTGTATTGGGCGTTTCAGTTGATCTTAATGAACTACCTTTTCATTCCCCTCACGATCCTTTTCCTTATATTTTTATTTGCACACCTAGTTACTTCCATGTTTTTTGTTACTTGGCATGGTTCTAAATCAGCATTTATCTTGAATTCTACTTAATGACATGACTTCATTCACTGCAGTACATTGACGAAAGTCCACATTTTACAAGTGATGCAAAGGTATAAATCTCATTCATCTAGCTTAGGTTCATAGCTCGTTCATGTAGTCTCACATTTCTTCTACTTCTGTTGAAGGAATGAATTATTATATAATTTTCAATTTTACGCGTCTTGCAGAGAACGGTGGTGGTTACACCTTGCGTGTTGAACGGCGCAAAACGATCATGTTATCTATTTGCCCGGAAGTTTTTCCCAGAAACTCAGGAAAGATTAATCCAACTCTACTCTAATTCTACAATATTCTAAAGTATTTATATTTATCTTCATTCTTTGGTGAATCAACACCATATGATCCCCAGCCTCACCGTCTTGCACATATCGAATTGTTTTGAGAAATGTCCCAAGACAACTGGAAAATACAAAGAAGCTAATTCAGTTAAAATTTGCTTGTCTCTGGGGCTTGACGGAACTGCGGAGCTTGTCTGGGTGGATAATTTGCTGTTCCTATTGTACTTCTTTCTAAGTTTTCAAAACATCATAGATTTCCCTTAAGGATGAAAGTTTTGGTATCCTTGATAGAGACTAGAGAGGAGGGATAAGGTTTGGTTTTGATTTGGACTCTTGAAGCTAACTGTCACCTATGACTGTTATTGCATCGTGCAGTCATGCGTTAAATGTTACTTGATGAATGGTTTAGCAGTTTTGAGCTTAATTTTGGGAAGAATTCTCTGTATTGTTTTAGAAATTGACATTTTTTTTTCTTAAAATTTAGTTTGAAAGTTAGTATTTGATTATTTTAATTCATGTGTGGATGAGTTTGGTGTGAAAGCAAATGGAGATGAATTTCTCACGTCAAACGTCGATGAGTGTGTTTAAAATTGCATTGCTATGCACATTCTCCATATAATATAATAAAGAAAACAGGATTCCGTAACCTTTTCTCATTAACATTGCCAATATCTTGAGTTATAACTTACTGCCAGACATCTAAAGGACATGTACGAAATTTAGGCTTGTAGGAAAATGGATTAATTTATTTCTATAAGCCTCTATAAAAAGTGAGTTTTATTTGTTAGAAAAGCTAAAGCTGGACTTCTATTTGTTATGGGTAAAACAAACCTTACTGCATGTTTTGAGTCCTACCATTTTCAGTTTGTTTGGTTTAATGTATTTGTTATTTCTATTAGTAAGGAATGGTTTAAGAGGAATTCTAATGATCATTTCAATTTGGTTAAGTGTATTTGACAACTATTGGCAGAGATAGTTTTAATGTGAAAATATGATGAGTAAAAGTAATTCAACGATAGCGTCTCAAATGAGTTGGGTTAATTTTTATCTTAAAAAAAAACATACACAATATATTTATCGTATTATATTATATTTAAACATTTCATAATTAACTTTGTTTTAACAATTTAAAAAAATATTTTTTTCATATTTTTTTATGATTTGTTGAATTATCTTGTAAAGCAAAAAAATTAAATAATTTAGTGTCAAAGATTCCTTCAATTAAAGGAATTAGTGTTTTACTATTAGGTATACTTTAATATTACTTTTGCCTTTTTAAAATATGATTATATTTTAAAAAGGGTAAAATATGATTAATAATTTATTTAATAATAGTTTTTAATGTAAATAAATATAAATAATATTCCATTCTTATTACATTATCATAAATAGATTTATTTGATGTGAGAGATAAAATAAATATTTTAAAATTATATTAATTTTACATATTTGGTTTAAAGGTTTTAGACGAGCATTATATAATATTTTCAAGTAATCATTTTCCAACATGTTTTTTGTTTTTTCAAAGTCATTTTTAATTTGTTTTTTCAATATTTTTTCATAAATAAAACATTGGAGCAACTGGTGATTTTGACCGTGAGATCATGTCCAATACAATTGACCTGGGTTAAATATGTTTTAATTCAAACACTTTATTTTTCAATTTTTTTAACTTCAACCATATTAATATAGAGGGTTGATATATTACCAGTCCAATATATATATAAAAAAAACAATTTTTCATTAATCTAAGACATTGTTTATATCTTCTTCATCTCTATTTTAAAATGGGTAATGATAGGTTTATATATATATATATATATATAAAACCTATGTTTGTTAGTGTTTGCATTCTTAGACTTTAAATTAGTTTTTATTAATTAGTTAAAAAGAATAAAATATAGGTATAAAGTTAAGATTTCAAACGTGTTGAATTTCATATTAGATAAAAAATAAAAAAATTGAGTAATTTATAAAAAAATAAACATATAACTTAATACTTAAAAAGTGGAAAAGTTGGATAACAAATTAATATCTAAAGTTTTTTTTTTCCTATCGTGATGTTTTATTCTCTATCACTTGTATAATCTTTTTATGTTAGCCTACCTGATATTAGAGTTAATACTTAATACAATGATAATTTACGCTATAAACCATTCAATCCATGGAATAAAATTAGAACAATATATAGTATTTTAAAATATATTACGACCTATTTTATTATTATTATTATTATTATTATTATTATTATTATTATTATTATTATTATTATTATAATAAAAAGTTACATTATTCATATTTTTTTGTGTCCAAATATTTTAACTCCACATTATTATTATTACTCACATTTTTTTTATCAGTATACTGTCAAAATCATAAACCCTTATACTTCCTCTTAATGGAATTGGATTCCAATTTAACTTCTTACAATATTTTTTGCTAAATTTTTGTTTATGTTGGGAAAATAAATATTAAAATTATTCAGTTATGATAGTCATTTTAGTGATTTTATCACTTTTCTCTTTTAATAAATATATGTAAACTTTTTAATTAAAGTAATAAGAGAAAAATCTATTTTTAGATTTCGTGTTTTTTCTCTCTCTATTTTATCTTTTATGTCATTCAATTTTGATGTTCGATTTTCTATTAAAATATACTCTTCGATTTCTAGTCTTCCTTCATGTTCGATATCACATCGACACATACTCGATAACTTTATTGGATTTTTTTTTCATATTCGATATCACATCGATACATGTTCGATAGTATTATTGAGTTTCATTTTATGCTTGATATCACATCGATACATGCTCGATAACTTTTCTTTCATGCTCGATACAACATCAACATGCAAGACTGATGCCATACGCTTGATACCCATTCAGTTAGATAATCAATGCACATCCAATAATTTGTTTTGTGCTCAACAGAACATCGATAGACAGACTCAATATGGAACACTCAATAATCACTCACTTTTCAATTATGGTATCAGAACTTTTCAAACTTTGACTATCTTTTCTTCAATTCTTTCTTTTCTTGTTTTCATCTTGGATATCATGAAAAAAATTAATAGACTCATCACCTACTACAAGTGTAGATTCTCTACCTCTTATGAAAACAAATTCTTCATCTTTTACAAACAACTTTTGTATATTCATCCAAATAAAAATCCTATGATAAACTTTGTCTCTCCGGTTGTTGATACAAGTAACTATCATTCTTGGCGAATCCAAATGAAAGCATATATATGCTCACTGCATTAGGTACAAAGAACAAAATCAAATTTGTAAATGGTTCAACACTAGAAAAAGATGACTCATTCTACATAGTTTGGTGACGTGGTAACTACATGGTAGTTTCCTGGATACTGCATTTTATTTCCTTGACCATATGTCAAAGTATATTATGGATGAACAAAATGGAACTATCTAAGATCTTGATATTTTCAAGGTAATCTTTTTCGCATTTCTGATCTCCAGTTAGAAACATCTTCCATTAAACAAGGTGATATTTCTGTTGGTATTGCGCAACGGAATATTTGCGTTTGGGATAAATACCAAGAGGAGGTGAATTGGTTTCTTATAAAAAACTTTCCCTTTTTTTTTTGCAAATATTACCGATTAAATGATAATATAATAAAACACTTGAAATGTAAAGAGATAAAGAAAGAAGATTACACAAATAATTTATACTGGTTCGGATGAAAAGACCCTACGTCCAGTTGTTAATCACTCTAAAAGAGAATTAACCCAGTCACTTAAACAATAGTTCAAACAGATTACAAATTACAAGTAATAAGGATTAAAAACACCTCTCTTGAGTCACACAAGAGATGAACACCTCTTTTGAATCCACAAAGGATGAAGAGAGTTTTTCCTAGAGACGACACAACACACAATTCACCAAGAAACCCACTTAGTGATTCTTATCGCTTCTAGCCCACACTAGGTTACAAAAGCCCATTTTTCTTCCCTACTCAAGGTTCTCATAACAATCACAACTATAAACTTTAGTATGAAAAAAGTTGTTTATTACAGAGAGTTTGAGAGTTCCTTAAATAGAGATTTTAGGGTTTTGAAATTAGGGTTTTCGAAAATAGGTTTGAAATTTGAAATTCAAAATCATAACTGACATAAATAATTGATTATCATAAGTGATAATCGATTATCACAGAGTTATTTTCGCAGAAGACAAAATTTGTTAGGATAATCGATTATCCACAAAGATAATCGATTATTCCAGAGACTTTCAGAACCCTGGTTTAACTTGGATAATTGATTATCATAAGTGATAATCGATTATTGATAATCGATTGTTGATAATCTATTATCCCAGGTGAAAATCGATTATCACAGAGAGTTTTAGTTAAAAATGAACTTTCAGTTGACAGGCTATGTGCTGACTATCTTGAACTCTATTTTTACAAATTCAAAAATGATAAAACAGAATTATTACAAACAGATACAACTGTATATGAGTCTTCTAATCTTGAAGTCCTTTGTCTCTAAATCATCATCAAAATCTTCAGGCACCACACCCTTGTGTTTTCAACAATTTCCATTATTGAATTCTTTACAAAACTTAGAATCATTTGGGATGAGCTTGAAAATTTAAACCCGAACCTACTTGTACGTGTTTAGAAAAGTGTTTTTGTGTTGTTCTTCCTATCATAGAACAACACAAAAGAGAAGATCAAGTCATGTCGTTCTTGAGAGGTTAAATAAACAATACAATAATGTCAAGTCCCATGTTTTTCTTGTGGATCCAATACCTTCTTTATCGAAAATATTCTCATATGTAGTTTAGTAGGAAAGACAAAATTTTTTTTGAAGAAATACAAGGAATCTTGATCCTAAAGTTAATGTTGCCATATCTAACAATTCTACTTCTTGCAAATTTTGTGGACAAGTTGGTCACATCGAAAATGTATGTTATAGAAAACATAAATTTTCTAGCAATCAATTTATAAATAATCAAAACAAAAAATTTTACACCCATTGTGGAATAAATGGTCACACTGTTAATATTTGTTATAAGAAACATGGACACCTACCTGATCATAAACTGTACAATGAGAAAAATATCAACAATATTGTATAAGATACTTAAGACATCAAATTAACTCAATAATAATATCAAATTTTGATGATGGTATTACAACAATCTAATACTGAAAGGTGAGTCTAAATTTGCACAAGTCAATGACACCAACACTGCAAATTTACTTGTCTCATAGAATGCTACTTTCAATAATAAGAATAAAGGTAATTGTTACTTTATCATCAATTTTTACAATAATCAAGAACATAACATGAACCATTGGATTATTGATTTTAGAGCTACTAATCATGTATCTTTTTCCTTATCAAATTTTAATTCTTATAAATCAATCAAATTCTTAATTATAAATCTTCCTAATGATAGTCATGTTCATGCTACGCATAGAGGGACTGTAAAAATCAATGATAAATTTTTTCTCACAAACGTATTAATTATATCAACATTTTCTTATAACATAATTTCCATGTCAAATCTTATGATTGATCACAATTATAAACTATTTTTCTGTCATAATTCATGTATTATACAGGCTGTCAGGAACAACAACAAGATTGGTATAGTTGAAGTTAAACTGGTCTATATACCCTTAAAGAACAATCATATTATGTGAATAAAAGTGTTAATTCTAGCAATAATGTTTGTAACATTGACCTCTAACATGTTATATTAGGTCATTTATCTGATGAAATAATGAATGTAATGAAGAAACATTATTCTTACATATACAACAATAAAAAATTAGTTTGTGAAACTTGTCATGTTACTAAACAGAAGAAACTTCCTTTTCCCAACCGTCATTCTTATATATTAATGAATGTTTCTATCTTATTCACATTGATATATGAGGACCTTGTTCTTACACTTTCATGCATGGACACAAATATTTTCTCATGATTGTCGATGATTACACACAATTTACATGATTTTTCTTATAAAGCTTAAATTAGATGCAAGCAATTATATTACAAATTTCATTATATATACTGAAAATCAATTTCAAAAAACCATCAAGTGCATTAGGTATGATAATAGGTCTGAGTTTAACATGAATGAATACTACAATCTCAAAGGGATTATACATCAAACTACCTGTGTTGAAACTCTTGAATAAAATAGAATAGCTAAAAAGAAACACCAACACATCCTCAATGTCACTCAAGCTCTTTTATCCCAATCCAAATTGACTCAATAATTTTGGTGTAATGATATCATACATGTTGATTTGATCAATTGCATCCTAACACCTTTTCTCAGTAATATTTCACCTTTTGAAAATTACATGCAAAACGATATGATATCTCTTATCTCAAGGTATTTGGATGCCTCTATGTTAGTATTATTGTTGCTAATAGAAAGAAACTTGATCTGAGAGCTTACCATAATATATTTCTAGGATCTAAGAATAATACAAAGGGTACTTAATTTTCAATTTAAAATTATATTTCGAGAATAATGATAGTTTATGAGAATCTAAGAGATTATTATGTATCTCAAAATTTTATAATATTAAAAGGTCGAAATATCTTAACGAAAAATTTATTACTTATGATAAACTGTCATATGCTTTTAAGTAGGTCATTTTCAACATCAACATAGTTAAAAAAACCAAAAACATATGAAGAAGCATGCAACTATGAACATTGGAGAAGAACAATGACAAAAGAAATAACTGTCCTTGAAAATAATAATACATGGATAGTTACTTCACTTTCCAAAATAAAATTGTCATTGGGTGTAAGTGGGTATACAAAATCAAGCATAAAAAGGGATGGAACTATAGATAGATATAAGGTCAGATTTATAGCCAAAGGATATTCTCAACTTGAAGGTCTTGATTTTCTTGATATTTTCTTTCCTCTTGCTAAGCTCACCATTATCAAAACACTTGTATCTGTGACAACCATAAAGGGTTGCAGTGGCGGATTTTGACCATTGATCTTGAGGGGGACCAAATAATATATTATTAATAAATAATAAATAAATATAAAAGGAAGAAAGAAGATGAAAGGGTGAAAGGATAAAATTGTAGATATATACTTAAATATATTAAATGATTATTAAGTTTGAGGGGGACAAAATCATAAATTATTTGAGAGTTACAAAACTGAGGAGGGGATAGAATTGTAAATATACAAGTAAATATATTAAATGTTCATTAAGTTTGGGGGGCCAAAATTATAAATTACATGGGAGTTACAAAACTTTGGAGGGGCCACGACCCCCCTCAGCTCCCAAGAAGATGTGTCACTAAAGGTTGACATCTAAAACAATTAGACGTCAGTAATGCTTTCTTGCATGGAGATTTGCACGAAATGTATATATGAACATTCTTCTTGGTATGATAGGTACTAAAAAAAACTTGGGTAGGTAAGTTGCACAAATCATTATATGGTTTATGTCAAGCTAGTAGACAATGGTATGAAAAAATTTCTGGCTTTCTCTTGTCACATGGATATGCTCATTCTTTGACCGACCATTTTTTATTTTTAAATCGTACTGGTAGCAACAAAATCATAATTTTGGTTTATGTAGATGATATCATCTTGATTGGGGAAGATATTGCCAAAATTGATAGGATTACTGATTTGCTCAATAAGACTTTTATAGGATTAAGAATATTGAAAATTTGACATATTTTGTCAAGTCGCAAAAAAAAAATTGGGATTCACTTAAGTCAACGAAAATATACTTTTGATTTTCTCGAAGATACTAGTATGTTGCATTGTGCCCTTACTAAAACACCGATGAATCATTTTGCAAAAATTACATATACATAAGGAATATTTCTAAACGATTTCTCATATTATCGAAGACTTATAGGAAAACTCATTTATTTAACTAACACTAGGCCCGACATCACTCAAGTTGTACACTACCTTAATGAACATGTTTCTGCTCCTACCACTATTCATTGTCAAGTTGCTCTAAGTATTCTTCAATATCTCAAACACTCTCTTGGAAAAGGTATATTCCTTATTGCAAATAGTGATATTCAACTCAAAGCATACAATAAATCTGATTGGGTTAGTCATCCTGACACTAAAAAATCTACCATTGGATACATAACATTATCTTGACAATTCACCCATATCATGGAAATCGAAGAAACAACAAATTGTCTCAAGAAGCTCTATCGAAGCTTAATACCACACTCGCACTTCAACTATTTGTGAATTACAATGACTCACTTATCTTATTGATGATCTAAAACTAAATTACATTCATTCAACATTATTATATTATGATAACAAATCTATAATTGAAATTACCTCAAACTAGGTTCTACATGAAATAACAAAGCACATTGAGATATATTGTCAGAGGAAAAGTCAATAATGGGCTGATAAAGCTTCTCCCTATCTCTTCCCGTATGCATATTGCATATATTCTATAGAATCATACTCTTTGATTTCTAGTCTTCCTTAATATCACATCAACACATGGTCAATACAACATCGACATGCAAGATTGATGTCATATGCTCGATACACATTCAATTTTTCGATAATCGATGCACACCCAACAATTTGCTTCATGCTTGACATAATATCGCCAAACAAGTTCGATATAAAACACTTGATAATCACTCACTTTTCTAATACATGTCTTAAATTTGTGTTTCACCTTATTGCAATTTTTATCTCTCACAAAGTAAATGAGGAAGTCATTTGTTCAAACAAGTGTTGTAGTGGGTGTAGGTGTGGTAATGTTTGAGAGACAATACCACTCTTGAGAAAATATCGTGCTCTTAATTTTGAGTAATGTAAGAAATATGAGTAATCTTTAGGAATTTGAGTAATTAACTTAGGGGTTTTTATGTTAATTGGTTGTGTTCCATTTAGGAACGAGAGTATCCCGGTTTCATGTTAGCTATGATAGCATCATTAGAGACAATTTCCATATTCGAAGTATTTTCCTCTTTAGAGTTGTAGTCTGTCACGATTTTGTCCTTAAAATGTGTCTTAGTAGGTTAAGAGAAGAGTGTGTATATAAACTAGGATTAAACTCGATTTTTAAACAATGTGAGACTCATGAGGGTACCGGAACAAGTTGATGCCTAGTTTGGGTTTGTGTATAGAGAAAAAAAAATGTAATTATTTCTATTGTGCAATGAAGAAGAATGTGAAGAATATAATTTGTGGTAAATACGATGAAACTCAATAAAGGAGTCAAGTTGAGAAAGAAAGTTATAATCAATAGTTATCAAGTGTTTTTTTTATATATATGATTATCATTAGTACCTCTGTTGTATTGTGACTAAAGTGAAGAAGTAAGCTTGGCATTAAGATTGTTATATAGGTTGTTTTGATTATGTATGTTTGACAAGTTCTAATTTGGGTATAATGGTATATTTGAATTGATGTAAGGATGTTCTATAATATTGTAGTCGATTTATTTATGAGAATTATTAATTTATATAAAACATAATTATTTTTTAATAGAGGTTAAGATTATTACGAAATTTAATTAAGGAAGATAAATTAACCATATACGAGAATATGATTCAATTAAATTAAAACTTTAAGATATTATATCTGTGAATTTTTTCATTTATATGTTATTTAATTTTACTATTTGTATCCAATGTGGTACTTTTATTCACATTTAAATTTTAACAAGAATTGTGTATATGAGATATGCTCTTATTATCTTTAGTTTCAAATATTTAAGTATAAAAAAATTATTTTATTTTAAATATATATTTTATTTAGATATAAATTAAATTATATTATTATTCAAAATAAATTCATTAATATATTTTTAAATTATTTTGAAATATAATTTAGAAAAAAATATTTTTAAGTTACTTGTGAAAATTCATTACAACGAGGAAAAATTAAAGAGAAAGAGTAAATGCATGTGAGTTAAAAGAAAAATTAATGAGTTGTCATATTTGGAGTGAATGTGTCTAAGTATGACATGTTTGTGGCATGTGAATAGTGTTTCTCAAAATATATAACTACCTTATGAAATTTTGATGTATTATCTAAAGTTATTAAGGTAAGAGAAGAAAATATTTATTATTGCTAGTTAGGTGTCTTTAACTTCTTCCTATCTATTTCTTTATATTTAATTTATTTCTAGCTACATATTATTCTTTTTATATTTATTTAATTTATCTTTATTTACCTATAAGTCATCTTTTATATTCATCTATTTAATTTATTTTCAGTTAGATCATCTTTTATATTCATCTATTTAATTTATTTTCAGTTAGATCATCTTTTATATTTATTTATTTATATTCAGTTATATACTTATTTTCATTTTTTCTTAAAGAATAATATATTTTTATCAAGATTTGATGATATTGTAGGTGGCAGGTTCGATCTTGAAGATTTAAATGAGTAGATATAATTAAAAAATGATTAATTTTAAACTCATTTATCTAGACTAGCCATTACAAAATTAATTCAAATCTTCTTAATATAAAATAAAATGAAATATGTTGATGAAATTAAAAAAAAGTTTATATTATTTTGAAATTATATTTTGTATTATATTTGTTCCATTTTTTCTATTTTATTTTTTGTATATGATAGAATTAAAAATATTAACTTAAATAGATATAAACGTCAAATTGTTCAAACCTTTTATATGTAGTCATCTAGGAACTAATTGAAATACAAATATTATTGATAAATTAATCACTCTTAAAGAAAAAAATAATTGTCAACTTTAATATTTGTTTTAGATATGAAAACAATGTAATATATATATATATATATATATATTATAAAATAATAAATAAATTTAGTGGGTAAACAATATTATTAATAAATAATAAATGAATATAAAAAATGTGAAAGAATATAAAAAGGTGAGAGACCAGAATTATAATATAGAAGCATGTATATTTAATTGTCATTTAAGTTTAGGGGACAAAATTTATAAATGTAAATATAAATTATAAAACTCCGAGAATGCTAACCTCTTCATCTCCCAACAAATTTATTTATATACATACATATATATATATATATATATATATATATATATATATATATATATATATAATAGTATATTTAATTGGAGTTGTTTAGTCAGATGCTTAAGTAAAACATTAATTACTTTAGTAATTTTTCATTAGAAGAATCTCCAATTGGGAGTTATTACCAAGAGTTGCTTAAGAATAAAAATAAATATTTTATTGTAGATCTCATATTTGAGTTGCTTAAAAGTGGAGAAAGTTATTTGGATAAACAACTCTGACCATATTTTAAGCAACTCAACTATGAGACTCATAATAAAATATTTAATTTTATTCTTAAATAATTTTAATTAAAAATTCCCTTTAAAAATGCCCATGATAAAGTAAATTACTTAAATTTATTAAATAAAATCAATATAAATTGCTTAAGAGTAATATAATACAAAGATAAGAGAGCAACTCTTGAGTTTTCATAGAAGATGCCTAAATCTTTATCTCATGTCATATATTCATCAAAATTTAGTAGAAAGTAATTACCTCTCAAAATTTAATTAATTTATATATTAAAATCATAAGAAAAAATATTTCACAATAATTAAAGAAGTCTTAAATGTTTAAATTAAAACTATCTAATTTATTTAAAATAATTATGAATTTTTTTATTGAAAATTTTAAAATTTTAAAATATTCTTAAAACTAAGAGAAACTAAAATTAAATTAATAATTTTAACTTTATTCATTTAAATTAATTAAAAAATTATTATACATATTTTTTAAGTAAGTTAACAAATTATTACAAATATTTTTATGAATGTGTTATTCAAATTGAAAATATTTTACAAATTATGAAATGAAATGAACAAAAATACTCATTCAAAAGTGTAAGTCACAAAAACACTTCAAACTATTCATATAAAAATTTGCTTATTATTACTATTTAATATGTATAATATTTTGATTCAAATTCAAATACTAATAAAATAATTTTAAAGTCAAATTAATAATAAACATGATTTTTATTCTTTTCCCTATATTTTACTAAATCAATCCCATAAATAATATATTTTAAAAATAACTTAAATAGAAATTTTTAAATTTATTTACCTTGATTATTATTGAAATACAGATAAAAATAAATTTATATGACATAATATAATTAATTTTCTCATTTATTTTCTTTTTTTTACTTCATTTATTTTTTATTATTTTTTTGTGTTTATTTATCTTTTATTTTCACTTTGTGACGTATGCTTTATTTTAATATTATAATAATATTATTGTGCAAGAAAACTTCGTAACGAAGTTTTCCTTATGCATAGTAAAATTTTTCTTATATATGCATACAGAAACGCGGGAGGAGGCAGAATCTAAATTTCCCTCTCATCCTTCTTTTTCTTTTGTCTAAATTTCAAGCAACGATACTCTACTCGTGCAGGATCTGGTAAAACGGGAGAGAGTTTGAATTAAGTGGGAAAGCTTCGGCAGAAATACCACCTTTTGTCTAAATTTCAAGCAACGATACTCTACTCGTGCAGGATCTGGTGAAACGGGAGAGAGTTTGAATTAAGTGGGAAAGCTTCGGTAGAAATACCACACTAGGTAAGGGGAAGTTTAATTCATTCAATATATAAAATTGAATTGCTGGGTACTCTGTGAATAAGGAATAGGAGTAGAGATATGAATTATTTAAATGTCTGATTTTGAAGAATTTCTGATTCTGATGAACTATTCATCGTTTGAAATTTTTTGAAATTCTTAAAATTAAGGATGAATTATATGGTAAAGTTGTTGTTTTCAACTTAAATTAGATTTAATTCATGTTTAATTTGAATTTGGGACTAGTTTGGTTGTCTAAAACTGAGTAATTTGAAATCTGCCAAAATCCGCAAAATTTGATACTGGTGCAGGAAGAAGAAAGGGACATGGAAGGAATTTTGAAAACATTCAAGAGTAAAATAGTCATTTTCGGGACATGGAAGGAATTTTGAAAATGTTCAAGGGTAAAATAGTCATTTTCGGGACATGGAAGGAATTTTTGAAAATGTTCAAGGGTAAAATAGTCATTTTCGGGACATGGAAGGAATTTTTAGAAATGTCCAAGGGTAAAATAGTCATTTAGGGACATACATGGAATTTTAAGAAAAGATTAAGGGTAAAATAGTAATTTAATGATTCTGTTTCGGAAATAATTTCGAAAATAACTTCGAAAATATATATATATATATATATATATATATATATATATATATAATATAGAATGAAAGTAGCAGCTTCTAAAGAATCATCGAGTGTGTTGTGACGTGTGTGGGTCGATCGAGCTCGAGGGCCGATGCCCAGAATCGGTCATGAGACGTTATATATTGGCTAGACCGAGCTGGAGGGTTGGTGCCCGGAATCGGTCAAATACTATTATTTATTGAACCAAATGAGCCGTGAGGACAAGTGGTCCAGAATTCGACATATGTGAATGATTTTTGTTGTGTTTGAATGGTACCCGGGGTGGTACAGAGTACATTAGTGTAATAACTATGTCGAAGAATTCCGAATGAGGTCCCGAACTTCACCGATTGGTCGGGTCGGGTAAACTACGAGATCGGGTGGTGAGAAGTTGATGAGGGGATGACCGGTGGCGCGCTCGGAGGGTACTCCAGGTATGAGTGATCAAAGGCGCCAATAATCCTACTGCTGTGTGAAGGGTGGTCGAGAATGGTGCTGCGGGTGTCGATCACAATGTGTCCACAGATGATAGCCTCCGAGTTCGGGCATAGTTAGGGTATACTTCGGAAGGTGTCTTAGTGTGTTGATGATTTTGTAATTGATCATAATATATAATTATTACTTCTATATCTGTTTTATTATATCAAATGATTTAATACTTACTCCTATTTTTCCATGTGGATGGGACTCGCGATGATCACTTTTATGTGGGAGCGAGATCGAGAGTTGAGAGATGGAGATGTGACTACTAGACAACGAGGGATAGTTCGATGGGATAGCTTCAAGGGAGCTACTTTTACATGTATAATATATAAATAAATTATGTTACTATATTTTAAGGTTCCGTTAGTGAACCGAAATTTCAATCTATGTTACAATTACAGTAATATAATGTAAGATAGATGTCGTTATTTACTTGTATACTTTTTTGCGAAGACATCATTATAATAGCGATTTCTAGGATCGTTACAATAGTGGTATCAGAGCAGTAGTATCCTTGTAAATCTGTGGGGATGGGTAGTGACCTTATGATAAGTTCGTTGTGATTATACTCTGATATGTGAGTTTGTGTGAATGTTTGCTCTGTATTGATGGTTGCGTTTGATATAGGATGACACCATGACCTCTTACTCCTACTCCACCGAGTGTAGATGCCCTAGCCAGGACAA
The DNA here is from genome assembly GCA_963425845.1 of Sphenostylis stenocarpa. Classification (NCBI taxonomy): domain Eukaryota; kingdom Viridiplantae; phylum Streptophyta; class Magnoliopsida; order Fabales; family Fabaceae; genus Sphenostylis; species Sphenostylis stenocarpa. The sequence continues at coordinate 19,209,838 of OY731405.1, forward strand.
TGGAAATGTTGGCAGCTGTCATGCAGCCATAGGCTACCTACCCGCAGTGGAGGCCAACTATGGCATCATCCTCTGCTGGATTCCACCAATCAGAGCAGATGGGGCTGACTGAGTTCATGAGGCATAATTCGCCTCGTGTTGGAGGAGATTCGGGTCCAGATGCAGCAGAGAAGTGGCTGCGTGAAGTGGAGAAGATTTTTTAGAATATCTTATGCTCAGAAGACAGAAAATTGACATTCGGGAAATACTTACTAGTGGATGAGGCTGAGTTCTGGTGGTCAAGAATTCAAAGGATGATGATTGCACGTGGGGAGATGTGTAATTGGGAAACCTTCCGTGAGAGGTTTCTGGAGAAATACTTCCCTGACAGTGTTAGATTTCAGAAGGAGATTGAGTTCCTGAGTCTGAGACAGAGTAATATGACGGTGCATGATTACGTCGTACGATTTGAGCACTTATCTCGTTTCTACACAGGTACATCTTCAGAACAATGGCTTTGTAGGAAGTTTGAGGAAGGCTTGAGGGCTGAGATCAAGCTCATGGTGGTTCCTTTCTCTATCAGGAGATTCCCAGAGCTGGTGGAGAAAGCAAAGACAATAGAGAGACTCCAGGAGGGAGGAGTCAGAGTGATGAGGACCCACCCAAGTGGGGTCCCGAGTGGGAGTAATAGATCAGAGAGGAAGATGTCTTATTCACGCCCCCAGTCTTGCAAGAGTGGCAGTGTTACCCTAACACCTCGATCATCGGGATCTGTATCCGAGGTGAAATGTTTTCAATGTGGAGGCCCTCATTACAGGAATCAGTGCCCACATAATGTCTTCACTACTCCTTCCCAAACTTCTCGGACATGTCTTTGCTACACTTTCCAGAAGCCAGGACATATGGCTAGAGACTATCCACAGAAGTCCAGTGCTATAGTCTCAGCTGGGGCATCATTAGCACCCAGGGGGAGTGACGCGAAACCTAGAGCTGCAGGACGGGTGTTTGCCTTATCAGGAGCAGAGGCATCGAGGTTAGAGAATTTAGTGCAAGGTGTGTGTTTTATCTCTGATATACCTCTACGAGTTTTGTTTGATTTAGGTGCTACCCATTCTTTTATTGCTGATAATTGTATGGATAAACTTAAGTTACCTGTGTGTGACCTACCCTATGAATTGAGGGTATCTACACCAGCAGCTGGACTGGTGGTGTCTTCTTATGTGTGTTTGAGGTGCTCAATTGTCGTAGAAGGACGACAGTACAAGGTGAACTTAATCGGTTTACCTTTGAAGGATATGGATGTGATCTTAGGGATGAATTGGTTATCCATCAATCGCATTCTGATTGATTGTGGACAGAAGAGGTTGGTGCATCCGGAATCAGGAAATGAGTTTATTACATCAGCTCGGCAGGTTCAAAAAGAGCTACGAGAGGGAGCTCAGTGTTATCTGATCCTTACTCAGATGGATGAAGTAAAGGATAATATCCTGGAAGAGGTACCGGTTGTAAGAGAATTTCCTGATGTGTTTCCAGATGAGATACCAAGGCTGCCACCTTAGAGAGAGGTCGAATTTAGGATTGATCTAATTCTTGGTTGAAGCTCAATCTCTATGACACCATACCAGATGACTCCAACAGAATTGACTGAATTGAAGAAATAGGTAGAGGATTTGATGGAAAAGAAGTTCATTCGGCCAAGTGTATCTCCCTGGGGCGCTCTTGTATTGCTAGTAAAAAAGAAAGATAGGAGCTCCAGATTGTGTATTGATTACCGACAACTAAACAAGGTGACTATCAAGAACAAGTACTTGTTGCGGAGGATTGATTATTTGTTACAGTTACAGGGAGCATCAGTCTTTTCTAAGATTGATTTGAGATCTGGATACCATCAAATACTGGTTAAAGAAGAGGATGTATAGAAGATGACGTTCAGGTCGAGATATGACCATTATGAATATGTGGTCATGCCGTTTGGAGTAACAAATGCACCTGTAGTATTTATGGACTATATGAACAGGATCTTCCGTCCATATTTAGATAAGTTTGTTATTGTTTTTATAGACAACATTCTTATTTATTCTAGAACTTGGGAAGAACACCAGGAACATCTGAGGGCGGTGTTGGCTGTGTTAAGAGAGAAACAATTATATGTCAAACTTTCAGTGAATTTTGGTTAGACCAGGTGCAGTTTTTGGGATATGTAATATCGACAAAAGGGATATCTGTAGATCCTGCCAAGGTAGATGCAGTGTTAAAATGGGAACCCCCTAAGACAGTGACGGAAGTGCGTAGCTTTGTGGGACTTGCAGGATATTACCGAAAATTTATAGAGGGTTTCTCTAAAATAGCAGTTCCTTTGACACAATTGACCCGTAAGGATCAACCTTTTGCTTGGACAAATAGATGTGAGGAGAGTTTCCAGGAGCTGAAAAGAAGATTGTCTAGTTCCCAGGTGTTGGTGATCCCGGATGTGACTCAATCTTTCGGGTATATTGTGATGCTTCTATTCGGGGGTTAGGTTGTGTCTTGATGCAAGATAAAATGGCGAGTGGCATATGCGTCGAGACAACTTAGAATTCATGAGAGGAATTATCCCATTCATGACTTAGAACTAGCAGCGAGTGGTGTTTGCTCTCAAGATGTGGAAACATTACCTTTATGGAGTCAGATTTGAAGTTTTTAGTGATCACAAGAGCCTGAAGTATTTATTCGATCGAAGGAGCTAAATATAAGACAAAGAAGATGGATGGAGTTTCGAAGGATTATGACTTTCGGTTACTTTATCATCCAGGAAAGGCGAATGTGGTAGGCGACGCCTTGAGTAGGAAGGCAGATTCAGATGTCGACAAAGATGATGGATGAATTAAGATTACTCTAGCGAGTTCGGGATTTGCATATAGATGTAGAGTTTCATGATACTAGCATTAATTGTGGTAGCATTACCATTACTAATCATTTTCTCGAGATGATCAGAGATAAACAACAGGGTGATATGACGTTGAAAGGTGTTATGGATCAGTTAGGATCCGAGCAGACCGTTGACTACAAGATGGGTGAGAATAATATTATGAGATTCAGAGGAAGGATTTGTGTAACACCTTACCTTATAAACCCTCAATAAGAAGAATTAATAATTTTTAGCAGAATTTTTTTTAAACCAATAATAATTTTTCCCTCGTACATAATATCAATATATAAATTTTCAATAATTCATTCCTGCATTTCATCATTTTAAAAAGTACTAAAAGTAAACATTCATAATTACATATAGATAAAATACTAGTACAGTCCTCCAAAATATTAAGGGCAACATTGTGGATACTTTCTACAGAGCAGCTAACTACACAAAAGAGTGACTACTACCTAGTACTGTGTAGGTCTATATACTGCAAAAGACTGTCTATAAAAGTTTGGATATGTTTATCCCAATACATATTGCCATCATTGTGGCTCCCAGCTAATGAGTATGAGTATCATATTCATCGAGTGTGGAATCTGTGTCATCTCCCCTCTCTTCAAACAATGACCGATCAGGTCCAACGAGTACCGCAAGTACAAAGGAAATAAAGAAAACAGAAACACAAGAGGGTGAGCAACAGTTCATACATCATTTTAAAATCAACATCATAAACATTGACAAGTCAATTAAATTCCAAATGATTGATGTTAATGATGCATAATCCTAATATGTTTTCTAAAATGTTTATGCATGCGGGCTCGAATCATTTCTCAAATCAGTACTGGGGTAGCCAGGAGTTGACACTACTAGGCATGGAAAATCCACCCACGGGATTGTTGAGACTCATGCTCAAATATAAACCAGTAGCTCACTAATCATTGATATACGATAAGAGCACAATCAGGTACAGGAGAGTTTGTACGGTGGGATCCCAGACAATGGGTAGCGAGCACGGGTCTTTTGGGGTCTCCAACCACTACCCTTCCTATCCTCAAGTCCTCCCTCGGGGCCTCCCTATCGTATTCTCGAGTCTATAATCTCGATTCCCCATATTTCACAAATCACCATTTTCGGATGAGTAATGTATGAGTCCCTAAGTGATTTTTCTTAGAAATTCACATTTTTCCAAAAATTTTGACAGAGTTTCCCCTGTAATACGGACTTCCCAAAAATTTCCAATCACTATTACAAGCGAGAAAACTTTCAATACGGTTCAAAAAGAATTCACAACCCATCATCCAATTTTTTTTCAATTTAATTTTCAATGAAATTTCTCATGAAAAACCACCATGCATATAAATGCTTACTCAGAGACAATACATATCATAATAGAGTACCAAACATGTATTTTACACCATCATACACGTAAGCAATTCATGATCACTTTCACAACCAAGCATATAATGAAATCAAAATTATCAATCATAATAAATTTAGACAAATTCAAAAAATAAGGTCAAACAAGTTTATGATATAATCCTTACTATATAGCCCACCTTTTGCCTGATACGTCCACACTTATTCCTTTCAAAGCTTGATGTTGTGTTTCAGCAAAATCTATATACGTAATAAAATGCTAGTTAGAATCTTATATTTCTATGATTCTATCTCATGAGAATTTAAATTCACTTTGTATTGCTAATTCATTTCTAATAATATTTTAAGCTCACATTCAACTTACAATTATCTTAGAAAATTATCCTATTTTGTATGTACTTAGAGTAGAAAAAATCCTAATAGCAAACATGGACAATGTTCAGTATTTCAAAATTTTCTAGAGTTATATAAGTTGTTTTGGCATGAGACTTGAGCCAAAATTTCAATAACTTAATTACCTACAATATTGATGAAGGAAATAAATTCAAATACCCTATAGAATAGATACAGTTTTCAGTGGTTGTTTCCAACTAGGCTCAACTACAATAACACTCTGAACATGCCTTGGTAATTGGATTATAACTCATGCTACACATAAGCTATTAACATGAAACAAATTTATAAATTTCAGGAATATAATTTCCTACCACTTTTATGAAGGAATCAAGTACTAATTTCACACATATCAATCCCAGTAATTCAAAAACCGAGGCTGTTGAAACATGGTTACCTCTTAACGTCACAGCTAGAACACTTGATAGTAAAATGGGCATAACTTGAGCTACAAATATCCGTTTAATGTGAAACTAGTTTCTGAATTTTGATAACTTAAAGAGCTACAACTTTCATGCAGATACTAATTTCTCATTCTGTTCACACAAATCTCAGAAATTCAATTAACAGTACCTACGAATTAGGATTCTTAAAGTTTTTAGTTTAACCACTTCTAATCCTCAATTTTAAACATTATTCTAGTATCCTAGGTGTAAAACCTACAATAACACTCTTCCTACTCCCATTCAAGCTCAGTCAAGTGAGGAGAAAAATATAAAATGCACCATTTTGAAAAATAAAATGGTAGAAATGTAGAGGAGATTGAGATAAACTAACTTACCTCTTGGAGCTTCTCAAGAAAATCAAGATTTTCCCGTCAAAATCAAGCTTAAAGATAATAAAAGTTTTGAGAGAAAGAGAGAAATGAGGAAACTACGGTTGCAGAGAGAAAAACACTTCTTTTTAAAAGTCAAATTTCTAATCCACCTAAACTTCCGCTCAGCGCATTTCTGATGCGCCCAGCGGATTAGAGGTCGCAAGTAATAAGATTTCAAACCACAATCCGCTCAGCAAAATCTATATACGTAATAAAATGCTAGTTAGAATCTTATATTTCTATGATTCTATCTCATAAGAAATTAAATTCACGTTGTATTGCTAATCCATTTCTAATAATATTTTAAGTTCACATTCAACTTACAATTATCTTAGAAAATTATCCTATTTTGTATGTACTTAGAGTAGGAAAAATCCTAATAGCAAACATGGACAAGGTTCAGTATTTCAAAATTTTCTAGAGTTATATAAGCTGTTTTGGCATGAGACTTGAGCCAAAATTTCAATAACTTAATTACCTACCATATTGATGAAGGAAATAAATTCAAATACCCTATAGAATAGATGCAGTTTTCAGTGGTTGTTTCCAACTAGGCTCAACTACAATATCACTTTGAACATGCCTTGGTAATTCGATTATAACTCATGCTACACATAAGCTATTAACATGAAAATAATTTTTAAATTTCAGGAATATAATTTCCTACCACTTTTATGAAGGAATCAAGTACTAATTTCACACGTATCAATCCCAGTAATTCAAAAACCGAGGCTGTTGAAACAGGGCTACCTCTTAACATCACAGCTAGAACAATAGTAAAATGGGCATAACTTGAGCTACAAATATCCGTTTAATGTGAAACTAGTTTCTAAATTTCGAAAACTTAAAGAGCTACAACTTTCATGAATATACTAATTTCTCATTCTGTTCACACAAATCTCAGAAATTCAATTAACAGTACCTACGAATTAGGACTCTTAAAGTTTTTAGCTTAACCACTTCTAATCCGCAATTTTAAACATTATTCTAGTATTCTAGGTGTAAAACCTACAATAACACTCTTCGTACTCCCATTCAAGCTCAGTCAAATGAGGAGAAAAATATAAAATGCACCATTTTGAAAAATAAAACGGTAGAAATGTAGAGAAGATTGATATAAACCAACTTACCTCTTGGAGCTTCTCAAGAAAATCAAGATTTTCCCGTCAAAATCAAGGTTAAAGATAAGAAAAGTTTTGAGAGAAAGAGAGAAATGAGGAAACTATGGTTGCAGAGAGAAGGACATTAGAGGCCGCAAGTAATAAGATTTCAAACCACAATCCGCTCAGCGGATTAATATTACAAAAATTTTATCCATTATTTTCTCCTTTTTACTCTAGTGAGAATTTGAACCCACAACCCCTAAGACTCAAACATCACTACACACACTCAATGCATACAAGAAAACAATAATTTTTAAATGTGATAATTAAAATGTGTTAAGTTCATACTCAATGTTAAGGCACACACACGAGTATTTTCTAACAATTATAAAATAATAGAAAAATTATAATTATTCTAATGCACATACAAAAATTGAACTCATGACCCTTCAATCTTATAACAAGGGTCTAACCAAATGATCCACTCCTCATCTTTACAATATTATTAAATTCTTAATTTAATTTAATTACTTCTCTCACTTTCAATTTCTACCTTAGATTATATAATTACTATCCGACACTAGTTGCCCACAAAACGAGTTATTTTTAAGTATTTTATAAAAATTCCGGAAAAATTATAGAAAATCACAAATAATCTAACAAACATAAAACTCTACAGTTACTTTACCCAATTCCTAATAATTTAATTATTAAAATTTTGACAAAGATTTTGTCAAAATTCAACAAACTAGGGGTATTGAGAATCAGGATGTTACAATTTGTATTCCTGTTGATCAGGAATTGAAGAGAGCAATACTAGATGAAGGTCATCAGAGTCGTCTGAGTCTACACCCTAGTATGACTAAGATGTATCAGAATCTGAAGAAGGTTTATTGGTGGTCTGGTATGAGGAGAGATATTGCAGAGTATGTGGCTGCTTGTTTGACTTGTCAGAAAGCAAAGGTAGAATACTAGAGGCCGGGAAGAATGCTACAACAAATGGAGATACCTAAGTGGAAGTGGGATAACATTACCATGAATTTTGTTACCCATTTACCACGGACAATTCGGGGGCACGATTCGATCTGGGTGATAGTGGACAGATTGACGAAGAGTGCACATTTTCTCCCTGTAAATCTGAGGATATCTATGGCTAAGCTGACACAACTATATATTTGCGAGATTGTTTGATTACATGGGGTACCATCTAGCATTATCTCAGATAGAGATCCTAGATTTACTTCAAGATTCTGGCAGACTTTACAAGAGACATTAGATACCCGACTTAGGTTGAGTTCAGCCTATCACCCCCAGACAGATGGACAGTCAGAGAGGACCATCCAGTCACTAGAAGACTTGTTGAGGTCTTGTGTGTTGGATAATCTAGGAAGTTGGGATGATATCCTTCCATTAATAGAGTTCACGTATAATAACAACTATCATGACAGTATCAGAATGGCACCATACGAGGCTCTTTATGGGAGGAAGTGTCAAACACCTTTATGTTGGTATCAGGATGAGGAGAAAGTGTTGATCGAACCTGAGTTACTATAGAGAAGGTCTGGGAGGTACAAGAGAAGCTGAGAGCCGCTATGAGTAAACAAAAATCATATGCGGACCAAAGGAGGAGGCCTTTGGAATTTGAGGGGGGAGACCATGTATTTTTGAGAATCAGACCTACTACTGGAGTAGGAATGACAATTAAATCTAAGAAGTTGACTCCCAAGTTTATTGACCCATATCAAATTTTGAAGAAGGTAGGTCCAGTGACATATAAGTTAGCATTGCCACCTCATTTGACGAATCTGCACAATGTATTTCATATATCTCAGTTGAGAAAATATGTACATGACCCCAGTCATGTCCTGGAGTCAGACGATGTGCAAATTAGAGACGATCTCTCCGTGGATGTGAGACCAGTGAGGATAGAGGATTCTCAGCTGAAGTAACTTAGAGATAGAACTATCTCAATGGTGAAGGTAGTATGAGATCAGAAATCCGGAGACTTCACTTGGGAGATGGAGGATCAGATGCGAGAGTCTTATCCATATCTATTTCCAAGTAAGTTTATTTTCGAGGATGAAAATTTTTGTGCAGGGGAGATTGTGACATATGCTTTATTTTAATATTATAATAATATTACTGTGTAAGAAAACCTCGTAACGAAGTTTTTCTCATGCACAGTAAAATTTTTCTTATATATGCATACAAAAATGGGGAAGGAGGCAGAATCTAAATTTCCCTCTCATCCTTCTTCTTCTTTTGTCTAAATTTCAAGCAACGATACTCTACTCGTGCGGGATCTCGGTGAAACTGGAGAGAGTTTGAATTAAGTAGGAAAACTTTGGTAGAAATACCACACTAGGTAAGGGGAAATTTAATCCATTCAATATATGAAATTAAATTGTTAGGTACTATGTGAATAAGGAATAGGAGTAGAGATATGAATTATTTAAATGTCTGATTTTGAAGAATTTCTGATTCTGATGAACTGTTCACCGTTTGAAAGTTTTAGAAATTCTTAAAATTAAGGATGAATTATATGGTAAAATTGTTATTTTCAACTTAAATTAGATATAATTCATGTTTAATTTGAATTTAGGACTAGTTTGATTGTCTAAAATTGAGTAATTTGAAATCTGTCAAAATCCGCAAAATTTGATATCGTATCGGCGCGAGGAAGAAGAAAGGGACATGGAAGGAATGTTTGAAAATATTCAAGGGTAAAATAGTCATTTTCTGGACATGGAAGGAATTTTCAAAAATGTCCAATGGCAAAATTGTCATTTTTGGGACATGGAAGGAATTTTTAAAAATGTCCAAGGGTAAAATAGTCATTTAGGGACATACATGGAATTTTAAGAAAAGATTAAGGGTAAAATAGTAATTTAATGATTTTGGAAATGATTTCCGAAATGATTTTAGAAATAACTTCAGTAAATATATATATATATATATATATATATATATATATATATATATATATAGAGAGAGAGAGAGAGAGAGAGAATGAAAGTAGCAGTTCTAAAGAATCGAGCAGTGTGTTGTGATGTATGTGGGTCAGACTGAGCCTGAGGGCTGATGCCCAAAATCAGTCATGAGACGTTATATATTGGCTAGATTGAGTTGGAGGGTTGGTGCCCAGAATCAGTCAAATACTATTATTTATTTAACCAAATGAGATGTGAGGACAGGTGGTCCAGAATTCATCATATATGAATGATTGTTGTTGTGTTTGAATGGTACCCGGGGTGGTATAGAGTACATTAGTGTAATAACTATGTCGGAGGATTCTGAATGAGGTCCCAGACTTCACTGATTGGTCGGGTTAGGTAGACTACGAGATCAGGTGGTGAGAAGTCGATGGGGATGACTGGTGGCGCGCTCGGAGGGGTACTCCAGTATGAGTGATGAAGGGCGCCAGTAATCCTACTCTGTGTGGAGGGTGGTCAGAGTGGTACTGCGGGTGCCGATCACAATGTGCCCACAGATGATAGCCTCTAAGTTTAGGCATAGTTAGGGTATACTTCCGGAAGGTGTCTTAGTGTGTTGATGATTTCGTAATTGATCATAATATCTAATTATTACTTCTATATTTGTTTTATTATATCGAATGATTTAATACTTACCCCTATTTCCATGTGGATGAGACTGCGATGATCACTTTTATATGGGAGCAGATAAGGAGTTGGGAGATGGAGATGTGACTACTGGACAACAAGGATAGTTCAGTGAGATAGCTTCGAGGGAACTACTTTTACATGTATAATATATAAATAAATTATATTACTATATTTTGAGGTTCCGTTAGTGAACCAGAATTTCAATCTATGTTACAATTACACTAATATAATGTAAGATAGATGTCGTTATTTACTTGTTTACTATTTTGCGAAGACATCATTATAGTAGCGATTTCTAGGGTCATTTACACACTTCATCTTATTTTTTAATTAAAAATAAAAATATTTAAATAATCAATAAATAATAGAATTAATATATTATATTTAAAAATATTATATGATAAATTTAAAATACTACAAATAATATTATTATGTTATAATTATTAATAAAAATTATATTTTTATTTTAAAGTAATTTTTTAATAAATATTGTTTAAAAATTATCTAATTTAACTAATTATCATAAATAAATATAATTATAATTAGATTAAATTATTAAATAAAAATATATTTAATTTTTTAAATTTTAATATAATAATTTAATAAGAAGAATAAATAAGAAATGATAAAAAAAGGAATAAACGAAAAATATAAATTATAAAAAAGAATTATATATAAATAATAAATCGAACTGCCTTTGCTTAAATACATAAATTAATAAAAATTATATTTAATTTTTAAAAAATATATTATTTATAAGATTTATTTATCAATGTATTACGCTATATAAAATCTACTCAACTTTGTTCATTTCCGAGGTTTTATCGTCACAATCTTACTTACAACTCATCCGCACCCTTCGTTTAAACTCCATGTACGCGGGAAAATATCCCTCGAAAACCACTGACAGAAAACAATACATATAATTAAATGTTGCACCTCGTTCCTTTTCAAGACATCGATATTTGTTATTTAAAAAAAATAGAATTTAATGTGTTATATTCTATTTTAACAATTTATAATTGATTTTGTTTTAATATTTTTTTATTAATTTTCTATTTTCTTCTATTTTCATTTATTTATTTATTTTTATATACAAAATATTAATACAAAAAATGTCCTGTATATTTTCTTCTATTTTCTCCTAAATGTTGCACCTCGTTCCTTTTCAAGACGTCGACTTTATCTTATATCTTTTAGTTCTAATTTATTGTTTTAATTGAAACAAATTCTATTTATAAAAAATAGAAAAAATGATAATAACATTCAAAAATAGTTTTTAAATAATAATATTAAATAGGATTTTTAAAATTTAAATTTAATTATATTTGAGTCTGAAAAATTAAATTAAAACGGAATATCTTATAAAAAAAATAATATACTTTTAAGTTTTTTATTTATATTTAATTTTTGAGTAAAAAAATATTAATTTATCTAGTTTAATTATTTAATGTATAACTATTAAGTTTATAAGATAAAAAATGTTAGATATTAATACATATATAAATATTAATCATTACTTTTTAAATGTCTATGAACCCTCTTTATAGTTGATGTACTATGTTATATTTAAATGTTGAACACTTTTATCTTATTTAATTTAATATTATAAGATTTGAGGAATAAATGTATATGATTTTTTTTATATTTAAAGGTTAAATTTTAATGTTATCAACATTTCTATTATAATAATAAACATAATATTTTTCTTTTCATATATAAAAATATAGACCTATTTTTATTATTATTTCTCCTAAAATTACAAAGAAGTGTCTTTAGGAGACATTTATAATGTTCTGTAGTTTATGTTATTAGAATTTGTTTCTTAAAAATTTAAAAATTACTTGTATTTTCTATAATTTTACAAAAAAGTACAATTTTAATTTAATTGTTGATAGAAAATGGTAGTGTATCCATTATTTGTCATAATAACATATGTTGAAGTTATTTTCAAATCTTATTATTAATATCTTAAAGTAAATGAAAACTTAACAGTTATTGCTTAAAGTGTTATTTAAATAAAAAATAGTCTGATAACAAAATTTAATGTAAGGATATTTGTGTTATCATTAATTAAAAATTTCCCTTAACCATATTTATTTGTGTTAGAAAATTATTTCGTATTTTTTAAATATAATTGAGGAAGTAACTCATATTATAAAATATTTTATTTTGTATCATCGTTCTTTTTAAGTTATGTCCTTCAAAAATAATATATTTTTAATATTAATATATTGGTAAAATGTTATTGATTTTTTTATATCTTATATTTGATTTAACTCGCTAAAATTAACAACTTATTATACATAGCAATCAATAATAAAGTATTAGTAATCCTCATCAAATTACCGATATCAGTTTATTTAAGTGAACGTTAACTTCAAACTAATAACAATTACAAAAATATAAACTTATACTCTTTTTATTTTTGTTAGCGGCAATATTTATTTTCTATTTAGTTGTCATTTTAGAAGTTCAAATTAATATTATTATTTTTTATTGTTAATGTTCTTATTTTCATCGGATTTTTAAGTTAATGCGCATATGTTTATTTATTGTGAAGTAAAAATGAAATGAGTAAAATAAAAAATCTTATAATATAAAGTTATTATATTTGTTCTCTTAAATAATCTTAAAATATTTAAAATGAGTAAGAGATATATAAGTTAAAATTTAGTAAAAGTACAAATTATTTTGTGAATTTCATATTTATTAAATATTTTTAAAATATCATATATATATATATATACTAAAATTTATATTATATATATATATATATTTGTTATTTTAAAAATCTTTTACTAGTCTCATAACGTTGTCATAAAAAGTTATTTACTAAAATAGAATTTATAAATATAATTAAAAATATGGTTTAGTTATCTATACTTATATAATTTATTTTATCTCTTTGTAATTGTTTTATATTATTAGAAAAAGAAAAAAATACCATATTAAAAAATAAAGAATATAAAATAATGAAGAAAGAAAATAAAATGAATAATTTAAAAAACTATTTATAAATTTCAAGAAAGAGAAAAAATATAAAAAAAGAGAAAATGTAATATATATATATAAATAGAGATAAAAATTATAAAAATAATAATTATTTTAAACAATTATTAAAATAATAATTATTTTGAAAAATTAATAATAGAAAAAAATAGAAAAAACACTAAACATATGTATTTTATAATAAATAAATAAATAAATAATTTAAATAATAGGAAGAATATCTTTTCAATTAACTGAAATTATATTTATTTAATATCTTTTTAGATTTATGATGATAATAATTATAATATTATTAATAATTAAAATATTATTAATAATAATATTATGTTATTCTTATAATAATAATAATAAAAATAATTTATCATTATTTTTTATGATAATTTATTATTATAATATAATATTATTATATTATTATAATTAATATTATAATAAAATTGAGATGGTACGATGAAGTATTTCAGTTAAATTAATTCGTGTTTATTATAATATTATTTTAATAATAATAAAAATTTGAAGTGATATTTGTAATTATCTTAGCTTAATTATTTTTAAAAAATTAAATAAAAATAATAATTACATATAAAATTTTATTAAATAAAATTATTTTATCTAAGAAGGAGAATATTTTAATTATTTTGATAACATTGTTTCATCTAGTATTATTTTATTAAATAAAATTGTTTTATCTAAAAATAAGAGTGTATTAATTCATTTTGATAACATCAGTGTAATTGAAGTATTATTTGTTTGTAAATTCTTATTTATCATATATATTTGTTATTAAAAGACGTTTGAAATGAATTAAGTAAAAAAATATATATATACAAATATACAAAGTACCTTACAGTGCTGACCAATATAAGCTGATGCACTTGTAAATTAGAGGAAGTGATTAAAAAAGAAAGAAAAAGAAAAAAAGAAAAGAAAAGCATAGTTTGTGTGTGAGAGAGAAGATTGTGGTAGCTAGTGCCCTTATAAAATGTCCTTTACAGACAGATAACGATGCCTTCACTTATCTTAGGAAACTAACCCTTTCTTCCCTTCTTTCTTTCTCTTCTCTCCCACAATGCCACCCGCCAAGCGGAAGCCCGCCCAATCGCCGCCGGTCAAGCTCGCTGCAGCGGTGGCGCCGATGAGGGTCACTCGGGCCGCGGCCAAGCGTTCCGCCTCCGCCAGCTCCGAACCTCCGCCGGCAGAGAAGAAGGTCAAGAAGGCCAAGGGTAGTAGTGGTGTTAAGCATAAGAAGAAGGAGAAAGAAACTGCTTCGGTTAAAGCAGAAGAAAAGGAGGAAAGAGAAGAAGAAGAAGATGAAGAAGGTGCTTCCAGCAAGATTATCGTCGTTGAACACTGGTTAGTCCCTTTCTCCCTCTTTTCTCTTTCGAAGAAGGATAGAACAATTTAATTTTTGTTTTGTGATGAATAATTTTTTCTTGGCTGTGTGTGCTTTTATTTACTTTTAAATATTTGAAATAACTTAATCAAAGTTTTATTTGTTAAAAAAAAAAAACTTTATCAGTAGTTTTTTGGGGTTAAATGAAAACAAAAAGCTGCCCAGAGTTTATTTTTTATTTTATTTTTTCCATTAGTTGAAGTTTTGGATTTATAACTTTGTTCAATGTTTGCAGAAAACATTTTGTTGTTACAGTAGTTTTATTGGGTCTGAGAATGTTGTATTTTTACATCGATTTCATTTCATGTTCTTATTGTTGAACACATGTTAGTTGTCAATGAGTATTTGCTTTTTGTTGGTGTTGGCACTTGGTTCATTTGCTGAGGTTAAAGGTCTTGCCTTTTGTGTGTTGATGATGTTGTTATTGACACTTTCTATATTATGTGTTGTTTGTGGTTATCTGTTTTCCTTAGTAAGCAATGTAACCAATTCAAGACGAGAGCCAATCTGGTGAAAGAACGTATAGAGAAAGCGGATTGTGGAGTCAGTGTGATACTGAACCCTGAAAAGGTATATACTATAATATTGTTGGTTATGTTATTGTTTCTCCTAGTTTTGGAAGTCTCTCGGGTCATTGATCTATTGTCTTTTTTAAATTTCGGTTCAAAATGTGTTGTTTTGTTCTATATAACACTTTATTTTTAAGTAATCGCGGTTGCGCCTTGTTGTGATAGTTGATATTGTGAAAGATTGTAGACAACTGCAGCTGCAACTGAGATGAAAACCCCAATAACTGTGATGTTGTGAATGAACTGTTCTGTGTACATACTATATACTATTCAGGGTCTTTGTAATATTGAGTTAGAGAATGCACTATAGTTTTGTACACATATGGTTTTGAACATTTAGAATGATTGTTGAGTTTAGTATGATATTTGATTTGAGTAATCTTCCTTGTCTAAGTTTTGTTGTTATAGACTATTTGATCTAATTATGACTTCAATCTGTTTTTATTGAATGAAAAGCCAAGAAGAGGTTGCTTTGAAATACGGCAAGAAGGGGGAAAGAAGTTCATCAGTCTCTTGGTAAGGAGCTATGGTTGGAAATCAGTGTGCTAAATTGTTATTAGGATATAAAGCTATTTATTTGAAGATGTATTTCTTCTGGTGAAAATGATTTTGAAAAGGAAAATAAAGCTCCAATTATTTTGTCATTCGAAGCAATGCACAGTGGTTCACAAAGTATATTTTGTTTCAGGACATGAAGCGACCATTTAAACCAATGAGGGATCTCGACATGGACAAGGTCATTTCGGATATCATCGATGAGATCTCAACGTCTTAGGTTACCTTAATTGTTTCGAATGTTCTATGTTTTTGGTTTGACTTGAAGTGAAGCTAGAAAAATTGTTCTAATGGTAGAAATCCATTTTGAAAACCTGTTCATAATTTGTTAACCAGTTGTATGTGGTTGTTAGTTTGAGATTGACACAATTTGAGATGCGAGACAGTTTTTTTGGATATGTTAACTGTCTCGAATTTTTAGCAATAGTTATGGTTTTGTATTTGGATTAGAATCAGGTTTCATTTGGATTTGAGATTGAATTTACAAGATATCTTATCAAAACTATTTGAATGTTTTTTGTTGTATTGTGTTGTTTTAGATGCTCCTGTTTGTAATTTCAAAATCATAAAAATGTTGGAAGTTTATGCCAGTATTATTTTTCTTGAGTGGGTTTGTTTATTCAAGAACTTCAGAGTTGGGAATTTGTATAACTAGATTAGTATTGGTAATTGGAGAAAGTGAGAGAAAGAGTTTGAAGTAGTTTTACTCAAAATAAGAGTAGGAAAGGTAATGATAGAAAAAAAATTTATTTTTCATTGTAATTTACATATATGTTTGTATTTATATTCGAGAAAAAATAAAAAAATAAATTTTAAAATATAATCTTATTATTATGAACTATTTAGTATATTTTGAAAGAAATGTTTAGTGAATCATCTTCTTGGTCACTGTCGTCCTTCACCGCCAATTTTTTTTAATAAAAGTCAGATCCGGATATAAATTTTGGTTGATTTTCTCAATCAAATTTTGTTCACCATTTGTTTGTTTTGACTCATTTGAGGATATGAGTGACCCATTAGTTACAGTCAATATAGGTTGTAGTTGTTGTAATTACAGTCAATATGGGGTATGTTGGATGACCCATTAGTTTTTCTTTATTATAAAAATATTTTTTAAATTTTACATATCAATTAATATTTATTAATACATTAATAGTATTATATTACATACTAAAATATTAATTATAATAAATATTTAATTCAATTTATTAATATTTATAATTCAAATTATAATATTTTAATAATATAGCATAAAAAATTAATATTTTAAATTATATTTTATTTTGATAAAATTTATATATGTATATATATATATATATATTAAAAATAAAATATGATAACAAGTCAATTTATTATTTTGTTTTCGATTTATTAAGTTGGTAGACTAGACCAAATAAAACTGGATGATTGGATGTTGTCCATAAAAAATGAAAAATAGGATAGGGAATGAGTCTTTCTAATCCTATCTTTGATACATTAGGTTGAAGGGTTAAAACGATCTAATGGATTAAAATATTAATATAGTTTGTGAGTTTATATGTATTAAATTTTTATTTGATTGATAACTATAAGGATTCAATTTAATGTAAGTTTAAGAGTATAAAAGTGAATTAGTAAAATAAAATTTAATATTTTAATGATTAAGTTAAATATGTTATAAATAAAAATTTAATTATTCAAATTTTATTCATATAAATTTATTTTTATAATATTTTTATCTAAGCATGTTTTTGGAGTGGATTATAATAATTCTACTTGATCAAAATTTTTAATAAGATAAGTTTCTTTTTGTCAATTTTTAGAATATTTTGCATGTAGATTATACATACTTACATATAGGGATATACTTTTGAATATGAACCTTATCAAGTAAGGATGAATTTTAATTAATCTAGAAATATCGTAATATGTTTAATTTGTTGATTGAATTTTTTTTAGTACGATTTAAATTCTTGTGAATTTAGAAGTTTCTAGATTTATAGCATGAAGGGAATAAAAATAAGGTAAAAGAAGTTAGTTTTCATCTTATTAATACCATAAGAATTGAACTTAATTTGCGATTATAGAGTGTGTTATATTATGATTTTCGTGGAATATGAGTGTGAAATGATTTAGAATAATTATGTTATTAGATATTGTACCTACTCAATTTTAACTATTACGAGAATTGACCAAAATACTTGGTTAATATGAGATATTTGACACTCGGTTGAGATAATAGGCTCATACACAATAAAATAGGGATAAATATTACATGATTCTTAAATAGTTATACTTGATTGAGATAATAGACTCATGCCCAATAAATTAAAGATAAATAACTCATGATTCGGGTAATTATGCCTAGATACTATCATAAATTCTAAAACTTACTATTCATTATCAACTTATACATTTATTGACTTATGTATTAGAGAGCCTTTAGAGGTTACTCTCCCCTCCTCTTCTCAAGTCTTTTCGTTTAAGGGGTGAGACTTTTAGAAAAGAGATAATTGTTTTGGTCTTATTTTTGTTTAAACAATAAGACTTTAAGAGGAGAGAGAATTGTCTTGTCTACAAGATTGTTTCGTTGAAGTGAGAAACTATTAATGAAGTGAGATTTAACTTTATTATGAGTTTGCCCAAGCAAAATATTGTTATTCAAGTTAGGAGATGTCTTTTTCAAATGACAATCTCACTCTAGTAAAATTGTCCTAAAAAGGAATGAAGATTTTAGAAGGAATCTCACTCCAATGAAGGTATTTCGCTTAAGTAATATTTTTTTATGAAAGGTACATATTTTAAGTTAACTTATAATTCCTTAATTTTGCTTTGGATACATAATATATGTATATGTACTCGAATGAAAAGTTTGAGATGGTGTTTTTCGCAAATAGGATGATAAGTAGTATTAAGGGAGGTATCAAATATGAGTTGGAATGATGTGTGTGGACATTAAATTAAAGATTCAATAGGTGATATTATAATTCCATTGCTTAATAAAATCATATAGATGAAAGAATAGGATGAGAGTTGGAAAATCATAAAAAATTACTTTATCTCATAAAAATGTGTTCATCTTATGTACTATTATGTTAAACATTTGAAGAAGTCATAATTGATGATTATGATAATCTCATATGTAATATGTTCTTTGTTTTATAACTCTAATTTATCATGATTTTGTCTTTAAAAGATGTTTTGATAAATTGAGAAAAAAATTATATATAAATTACTCTTGCTTTAATTTTTTAAACAATGTAATTATTTATGAGTATATTAAGACTATAAGTGTTACACCATCCTTAAAATAGGTTAATAATTTACGAGAAAAGAGATTTATTTTACTAATTTTCCTTTTAAAAATACTTTATATATATAAATATAAATATATTCCTAAGGCAGAAAATATCTTTTATTACAAAATTTCGCTCTTTATATAAAATTTTTAATGAAATAAATTAGGCCTATTTAATAATAATGATAATAATAATAATAATAATAATAATAATAAAACATTATAAAAAATTCAAGGGGTAAACTAATTAAAAAATATATATTATATATTAATTTTAGAAGAGAATAAGAATAGGTTGAATATTAATTATAAAAGAAGGTAAGAATTTTAAAATAGAAAAGAATAAGAATTTGTTGACGTTAATATTGTCAAGTAAAAATGGATAAAGTGATAAAAAGCCATAAAAGTGAACGAATCCATAACTTTTAAGCTGTTATCCTGATAAATAAAATAAAACATTTATTTAGTATATAGGTGAGAAATTATATATATATATATATATATATATATATATATATATGTTTTATTTTTCTCATTATTATGATAATATTATTAAATTAATTATCACATTTGATGTATTGTTTGTTTTAGAATTTTAATTTCATTATGTTTTTATTTTTAAAAAAGGTGTCTTGATGGATTAAGAAAAGATGATATATATAAATTACTCTTGACTTCGACTTTTAAATGATATGAAACTCATGAATGTATCACAACATAACCCCAATAAAAGATTAAGAGATATATAATATATGAGTGGAGCAAGACTCTTTTCTCGATCCACGAGTGTGCAATAATATTCAATCTAGGAATAAAAATGTCTTGACTTTATATTGTCTATGATAACATCACTTAGTATCTATTGTAAAACATTATGTACTTTTCTTACATTCTTAATTTATTATGAAAAACTATTCTACAGGATATTTAGATTATTGATTTTCACAACATAACATACATGAATCATAATAAGAAAACTAACCTTATCCATGAGAATATATTCTTTAATCTTCTCGTTCTCCAATCTCCTTTTCCTAATCTATCTCTTTGTCTTTTTTCTCTTTTCACGCTTTCTTGATGGTTTACCGTGAAAAACTTTTATGACCAAAACCCTTATTCCATTTTATTAACCAAGGTCTATTAAGTTGGTTACCAGTAAATTAATATTTTATTTTATCTTTATTTTATTCTAACTTCACATAATAACCAATAGGTCCTCATATTTTATTAAATCACATTTGGGTCCATTATTATATTTCACATGAGTCACATAATGGAATGAATTAATTAAATTAATTCTAACATTCTCCCACTTGACTCATGTGATGTCATACTGATTCTGTGATTTAATACTTTAAGTCATAATGCGCATTAAAGGACATTACATAAATTGGTTCTATCATTATTCATAATTAAAGATATAGCTATAACAAGAGTCATGGCGGTTACATGTCATTCAATCGACAAGCTCCCTTCCATGTACCACTATATTATCTCTTTCTCCTTAATATGACTTTATAATGAGAAGTCCATAATGGGTTCAAATATAATATCATTTTAATAATAATAACATAATTTGTTTTCTTCATCATAATTTGCATGCATATGAATAAAGAAGAAAACACAAATTTCGAAACTTATACATTAAAGATCTCGAGTGTCACATAAACATTAATAATAACATTAACATTCAACATTCACTACTAGTAAACATAATGCCCATATTTACTATATGGCCGACCAAACAACTTGGGCGATAATCCCTTTGTTAAAGGATCAGTAATCATAAGATCAGTGCTAATATGTTCTATTGACACTCTCGTTTACGAACTTCTTCTTTAACGGCAAAGTATTTCAATTCCATATGCTTAGCACCTTTGGAATACTTGTCGTTCTTAGAAAAGAAGACTGCTGCGGAATTGTCACAATAAATTTTCAGCGACTTGGCAATGCTTATCGACTACTCCAAGTCCTAAAATAAAATTTCGCAACCAATTAACTTGAACTGTGGCCTCAAAGCATGCCACAAATTCAGCTTCCATGGTGGATGCAGCAATGATGAATCGCTTCGCACTTTTCCATGAAATCGCTCCTTCGGCTAAAAGATACACATAAATAAATGTAGACTTTCGTGTATCCATACAACCAACAAAATCTGAATCTGTATATCTAATCACCTCAAGGTGATCAACTTTCTTATAAGTAAGCATGTGATTCTTTGTTCCTTGTAAGTATCTTAAAACTTTCTTTGCAACTTTCCAATGATCCAGTCCAGGATTACTCCGGTATCTACCCGAGCATACCAAGCTGCAAAACTAATATACGGCCTCGTATATGTTTGAGCATACATCAAACTCCCAACAACAAATGCATAAGGGATATTTTCCATCTGTTTTCGTTCCAAGTCATTCTTTGGACATTGCATGAGACTAAATTTGTCTCCTTTACGTATTGGAACGGGAGATCGTTGAACACTTCTCCATTACGAATCTCTCTAAAATTTTATTAATATATGCTTTACGAGACAAACCTAACGAGTCCTTGTGATCTATCACGAAATATTTCTATTCCTATCACATAGTATGCCTCACCCATATCTTTCATTTCAAAGTTGTTAGAGAGAAACTTCTTAGTCTCACTTAATAGACCAAGATCATTAGTCGCAAGCAAGATATCATCAACATACGAGAATCGAAATATAAACTTGCTCCCATTGACCTTCGAGATATATACACCGATCAACGAGTGTTTTCCTTAAATCCAAAGGACATAATAGTATCATTGAACTTAAGATACCATTGTCGAGAAGCTTGTTTAAGTCCATATATTGATTTCTTAAGTTTACACACCATATGTTCATTTCCTTCTTCAATAAACCCCATTGGTTGATTCATATAAATATCCTCCTCTAAATCTCCATTCGAAAAGCAGTTTTAACATCCATTTGATGCAACTCAAGATCATAATGAGCTACTTAATGTCATGATAATTCTAAAGGAATCTTTCTTAGAAAGCAAGTGAAAATGTTTCCTTATAATCAATGCCATCTTTACGAGTAAAACCTTTGGCAACAAGACGGGCCTTGTAACATTCGATATTGCCATGAGAATCACGCTTAGTCTTAAAGACCTATTTACACCCAACACTCTTGCACCCTTCGGCAATTCCACAGAGATCCCATACACCATTATGTGTCATTGATTTAAGCTCATCTTTCATAGCATCTAACCATTTGTCAGAATTATCACCATTAATGGCGTCCGAAAATGAAATTGGGTCATTATCAATACTTAGGTCATTTTCGACTCTTGTAGATAAACCACATAATCATTCGAAATAGCATACTTTCTTTCTTTGTGAGACCTTCTTAATACTATTTCTTGTGGTTGTTCTATTATTGGTTCATTGTTAATCTCGGGATCATTAATTTGTTGTTCTTCTTGATTGTCATGTGGAACAACAACTATTGAAGAAGATGTACTAGTTACGGGAACTTGTACTCTAACTTCCTTAATCTCCACATTTCGTGAAGCTTCACTCCCACTTGGTTTCACCATTTTCAATAAATCGAGCATTTTCGGTTTCAACAATCACTACAAGAAAAACACCAAATAGTGGACCTAGAAAATTCGGTCACTAAATGTGCAAAATCGAGTTACTAATTAAAATAGTGACCAGAAATAGTGACTCAACTGGAATCGGTCACTATTTCCTTGGTCAGCGATTTTAGTGACCGATTCGAGTGACCGATCGATGACCGAATCGGTGACCGATTCGATAGTACCGAATCGTGTGACCGAATCAAGTGATCGAACCCGGTACCTTAGAGTTGGAGGTCGAAACTCCAACCAGCTGAGCTACTTAGGATCTTTTAACAATAACTTACAAATAAATTATATTTATATACAAATAAATGTATATCCGTATAAATATATAAATATAAAATCTATAAATAAAAATATATTTATATATTTTAATATATATTTAAATATTGATATATTTATATATTTATATATTTATATATTGATATATTTATATCTTTATATTTTTACATATATTTATATTTTTATATATTTATATCTTCATATTTTTACATATATTTATATGTTTTCATATTTATATATAAAGATATTAGTTTTCTATACAAATAATATTATAATATAGTATATTATACTATTAGTATAGTATACAAATAATATATTAGTATAGTATAGTATACAAATTATTAATTTTGTAATTTATATACAATGAAAATAATATAATGGTATATTAGTATAGTATAGTATATTTGTATTCTAATTTTTAATTAAATTAAAATTATGCTAATAATGTATATTAATATATGAGGGGATAATATTGATATATTGATATATTTGTATATATATATATATATATATATATATTTATATATTTATATATTTATATATTTATATATTTATATATTTATATATTTATATATTTATATATTTATATATTTATATATTTATATATTTATATATTTATATATTTATATATTTATATTTTTATATATTTATATTTTGATATATTTATATATTTATATATTTATTTATATCCTTATACATTTATATCTTTATATATTTATATATTTGAAAAAAAATATTAAATTTTAAAAATAATATTATATTTTTAAAAATAAATATAAGAAAAAGATTTAAAAATATATATAAATTATATTTACATTTACAAAATATTAAAGATATATGTTTATATATATATTTACATATTATACATATTTATATTTACATATTTATATATATTTACATATTTATATATATTTATATATTTATATGTTTATATTTACTTCTAATAGCGGTTGCACCATCGCCGAGCGAGATTAGAGTCGCTCAAGCGAAATACAATCCGAAAATGCCAATTTTGTGCAGAGGCGTTTCGCTCGAGCGAGAAGAGTATCGCTCAGCTGAAATATATTTTAGATAGCGATTACACGGAACCGCTCTTAAAAGCTCACTTAGATAGCGGTTAACCTGAAACCGCTATTATATGGTTTCAATTATGATCGTTCAGCATGCAATTATGACCGATCAGAACTCTTTAATCGATTAAATCTCGTTTCAATCGATTAAACACAATTTCACACATGCGTTTTAATCGATTAAAACTTATTTTTATCAGTTAAAATAACTTGAAAAGTTTTAAAAACTTATATTTATATATTTATATTTTGATATATTTATATATTGATATATTTATATATTGATATATTTATATATTGATATATTTATATATTTATTTATATCCTTATACATTTATATCTTTATATATTTATATATTTGTATCATTTCGAAAATCTAATCAATATATTGATATATTTAAATATTGATATATTTATATCTTTATATTTTTACATATATTTATATTTTTATATATTTATATATTTATATCTTCATATTTTTACATATATTTATATCTTTTCATATTTATATTTAAAGATATTAGTTTTCTATACAAATAATATTATAATATAGTATATTATACTATTAGTATAGTATACAAATTATTAATTTTGTAATTTATATACAACGAAAATAATATAATGGTATATTAGTATAGTATAGTATATTTGTATTCTAATTTTTAATTAAATTAAAATTATGCTAATAATGTATATTAATATATGAGAGAAGATTCTCGCTCAAGCGAGATGATTCTCGCTCAAGCGAAATACATTTTAGAAAGCGGTTACACGAGAACCGCTTTTAAAAGCTCACTTAGATAGCGGTTCAACTGGAACCGCTATGATATCGTTTCAATTATGATCGGTCAAAATGCAATTATGACCGATCAGAACCCTTTTAATCGATTAAATCTCGTTTCAATCGATTAAAACAGTTTCTGCACAACTTTTCGCTCGAGCGAGGAAAGGTTCGCTCAAGCGAAACACAACCCGAGAATGCCAATTTTGTGCGGGGGCGTTTCGCTCGAGCGAGAGGGTTTCGTCGCGAATACAACGCGAGAATACATTTTGTGAAAGCGTGTTCACCGAGCGAGAAGTCGCTTTTAAAAACTCACTTAGATAGCGGTTACACAAGAACCACTATGATATCGTTTCAGTTATGATCGGTCAGAATGAAATTATGACCGATCAGAACCATTTTAATCGATTAAATCTTGTTTCAATCGATTAAAACAGTTTCTGCACAGATTTTTGCTCGAGCGAGGAATGTTTCGCTCAAGCGAAACACAACCCGAGAATGCCAATTTTGTGCAGGGGGCGTTTCGCTCGAGCGAGAAGACTGTCGCTCAAGCGAAGTACAATTATGATCGATCAGAATGCAATTATGACCGATCAGAACTCTTTTAATCGATTAATTCTGGTTTCAATCGATTAAAACAATTTCTGCACAACGTTTTAATCGATTAAAACTTATTTTTATCAGTTAAAATAACTTGAAAAGTTTTACAAGAAAGTTTTGCAATGGGGTTCGGCCTCGAGTTCGTCGAGGTTGAGGCTGGGGTTGAGATTCGAAGTTGCTTGGGTTTTGATTGGGTGTTTTGGTCACTCAGATTTGAGATTCAAGGTCACTGGGTTGGATTTCAAGCTTGAGGTCAGGTCATGCATGCTGGGTTAAAGATCTTCGAAGCTGAATAGAAGGGTGGAGGATTGGGGTTAGAGAGACGAAGGTGATTAAGCTCGAACAATGGTGGATAGTCACTGGTACAAGGTCACAAAGAGGGAGTGAAATTGTGAGCGGGAAGGTGAATTTGGGAGGGCTATCAGCATGAATTTGGGAGGGAGTGAAATTATATATAATTATTATTATTATAAATTTAATTTTCTAATAACTAATAATATTAACACATTTATTAAATTAAATTTCTTTATTTTAATTAATTATTTAAAATTTTTTTAACAATTTTTTTTAAATAAATATGATAAAACTTAAAATTAATTTCTAACTAATAATATGGTTAATAGTATATTATATTATTATGTTTAATTAAATTTTAAAATAAATTTACTTAATCTTTACAATTTATATAAAAATAACTAATATAAACTTAAAATATATATCTAACTATTAAATTATCCAAAATATTAATATAAATTTAAAATATCAATTTAGTAATTAAAATAATTTTAATTTTTTTTATAAATATATTGAAATACATTTTTATTAAGATATATATATATATATATATATATATATATATATATATATATATATATATATATTAATCATATGATCGAATCGACTGATCGATGATCGATGTGACCGATTCGATGGATCGATTCGATGATCGATCGTGATGACCGAATCAGATGGACCGATTCTAGGTGACCGAAAATTCGATGACTAATTTAATAATTAATTTTAATTTTTTTATTCACATGTTAAATTAAAAAATAAAATCAAATAATTATATTACTAAATTATTTAATAAGTTAGTACACTATTTTTAAAAACAATTATAATGTTATTAAAAATGTTATCAATTATTTTAAGTTATTAAGTAGATATATATTTAATATATTATTAGAATATTTTAAAAAATATTTATATAAATGAAAAATAGTTACCT
>OY731405.1:19236494-19266460 GCA_963425845.1 Sphenostylis stenocarpa
ATATATGAACTTTAAATTAATTAATTATATATATATATATAATTATAAATATAAAATTTTTAAATTGATAATTTTTATTTTAATTTATGCAATATATATATATATATATATATTTGCATAAATAAAATAAAAATTATCAACTTTAAAAAGTATTCAATTTTAATTATAATATATATATATATATATATATATATATATATATATGAAATATTTAAAAAAAAAAAAAAAAAAAAAAAAAAAAAAAAAAAAAAAGTGTGTGTGTGTGTGTGTGTGTGTGTGTGTGTGTGTGTGTGTGTGTGTGTGTGTGTGTGTGTGTGTGTGTGTGTGTGTGTGTGTGTGTGTGTGTGTGTGTGTGTGTGTGTGTGTGTGTGTGTGTGTGTGTGTGTGTGTGTGTGTGTGTGTGTGTGTGTGTGTGTGTGTGTGTGTGTGTGTGTGTGTGTGTGTGTGTGTGTGTGTGTGTGTGTGTGTGTGTGTGTGTGTGTGTGTGTTTTTTTTTTAAAAATGAGGTGTCTTTGTGTTAATGGCGGCGTACATGTAGAGACGTGATTGAGAGAGTGAATGAGTCGATGCATGTTAATAATCCTCGACTTTTGCGGTAGGAACAATTCGTATCTCTCTCATAGACACAACTTGCAAATAAAGTTGATATGTCTTCTCTTGGTGGCATCGTGCATGTGAATGCATTGATTGAGGAAGTAAATAAGTCAATGCATGTTAATAGTCATCACTCTTTTGCAAGCGGAATAATTCATGTCGATAGGTCTTGTGTTAATGGCAGCGTATATGTGAGGGCATTGATTGAGAGAGTTAATGAGTCAATGCATGTTAATAGTCATCGGCTTTTGCAGGTAGGAATAATTCATATCTCCCTCATAGGCACACTTACCAAATAAAGTTGATATGTCTTCTTTTAGTGGCATCGTGCATGTGAATGCATTGATTGAGAGTAAATAAGTCAATGCATAATAATAGTCACCAGCTTTTGTATTAGGAATAATTCATATCTCCCTTGGCACGACTACCCAATAAAGTTGATAGGTATTGTCTTAGTGACTTGGTGCATGTGAGAGCATTGATTGAGAGAGTGAATGAGTCAATGCATAGTAATAATTTATTGAATGTGTAAGTTATTAAGATAATAATTTAATTTAATGTGTAAGTTATTAAGATAATAATTTATTGTATTTGTAAATTATTATGATACAAATTTTTTTGAATTTGTAGGTTTTTTATTCATCATTTGCAAAGTTTATATTACAAACCCAACATAAGGTAACTAAATAAGAATAGTTCAAACACTAAAACTAAATATTTGTTATTTAATCCCCATAATGGTGTCCAGTTCCACATCGGGGTCGCCTTTTGTTCCTAGTTGGGTTCCTCCTTCCCCGGGGCGGTCTAGGTGCTTCTTCCTCTAAAGGTTGGGCTTCATGATGCTCTACATCTTCATGAGCTTTATATGTGTCGGAGGATGACACTGTTTCATTATGATATTGGATATTATAAGGGGATTGTTGATAAGGTCCTTCAAAACCCTGTGTCAGAAGGTGGAGTTGGGGCATACGCTCCAAAAATGTTTGGCATTCCTAAATCGGAGAAGGAAGAAATTGAATGTCTTCTTTCATCCATAGTTCCTTCGCTTCTAGAGTGTTGTAATTGGGTTGAATGTCATCATGTTGAGGAGGTTCTGCATGTGTTGAAGTCGATGCCGATGCATCCTCGGGTCATGTAACATTTGTGGAACGGACAAATACAAAAATGAGTTTGCCACAAACCATGACATATACTCACTATTGTGGAAAAGTGACCCTAAAAGTGGTAATCCAATCAATGTCAGATCACACCTGTTCTTCCATACGTCTATCCATTCTGCATGTCTAGTAGCCCAATTCTCGTCTTGTCTCCCCTCATGTCTACTTTATGTAGATCATCAAGTTTGTTGGGTGAGTCAGGAACATCTTGTACCAGATGAAATTGTAACTTCACCCTGTCTGACTTGGTGCCATTCAACAATTGAAAAACAAAGTAAACTTGTGCAAGAGGTCCACAATGCTTGGTCCCTGTATGCTTCGGCAGGAATGATTGACTCCAATCCCTCATACGGAACCCATATAAACTATGTCAACAATACTAAAGTGAGAAACTTAGTAAATTATGAACATTAAAAAGTGAAGTTAAAAATAGAAGTGAACCTGGTTAGGTTCAATGTGGTCTATCCTTGATCGGTAGCCAAGTAAATCATTGTGGGGAACATTTTGATAGTTCGGTACACGACCCCGCTCCATCGGCATACAAGGGGGAACGTCAATTGAGTCCGTAAAATTGGTGCAATAAAGGGCATACGAAACCATGCCCGAGATCGTAATAACGACGCACATCCACCCATGGTCTTCGCACGTCGATCTGTTGCTCTACACATCTCCCTGTACAATACAGCTAAATAAGTAGAACCCCAACTATATCGTCGAGTTACTGTATAGATTACTTAAAAATTTCAAGTACATTAAGTGTACCTTATTACCAGGTTTTATCGGGCATTAAAATCCCTCCAATCAATCCTAATATATATGCCCTTGCATGGGCATGTATTTCCTATATATTTGATTCCTCTTGTAATGAGACCATATTTTCCTTAAGCCACTTTAACTTCACCATAGACCCTATCAGGGACTCCCCCTTTGTAGGGATAATACCTAATAACGTATGACACATGTCCTCCCAATCAAACATCGTTGGTCCAATCACGAGTGGACCATCAATTCTAAGCCCTAATTGAAGTGAAACATCTTGCAATGTTATTGTGCATTCTCCTGTTGGCGAGATGAAAAGTATGTGTCTCGGGCCTCCACCTCTCCACCAAAGTTGTAACTAAAGTATGATCTACCTTTAAATGTCTTAATTTAGCAACACCGTCGAATCCGACTTCTTCTATTACAGGAAGAAGAAGAAGATGTGGTTCCGGCATTGAATGACAATACGACGACACAATACTTTGTTCTGCGTCCTATATAGCCAAAAAATAACATTGTTTAATGAGAAAAAAATAACTAAACAATAATAACAATAGAACTAACATACCATCAAAGTAGTGTAGGCAACTCCGTGTTCTTGTTGTCTCCACAACAACATTTTGTTAACCTTCTTTCTTCAATCTTGACTAACACTCTTGTAAAAATTGTAGTATATGATTATGATGACTGTAAGTGTGGTTATTGAACTTCCCCTTTTAAAATATATAGACTAAAAGCTTGTATGCTTAATAAAAGCTTGTTGGACCACATGTAATGTAGATCTAAATCATGTGCGTTAATCTCCACAAATTCAATTTCAACCCTCCGATTAAAGTTGATGTATTTTGTGACAAGGACTAAAGTTTGCACGCATTATTGATGGTAGTTAAACCTAGTGAAGTATGGGCTATTATGTAATGTACTAAGGATTTCAAAAATATTAATATATTAGTTTTCCTATCTATAACTTATTTTCATTTCTAATATATATATATATATATATATATATATATATATATATATATATATATATATATATATATCCAAAATATTACAAAACACACAAAAAAAACATTTCAAAAATATAATTTTACATAAAAATATTATTTCATCTTATATACATATAACTTTTAAGATTTTTATTATCCTCCTAATTTATTATTAATTATAAAAAATATAACAATATCAAATAAATCAAAAAATTTTAAAAAATTTAATCATACAAATAAAATATAAATATAATATTTAATAATATCTTTTAAAAATATTATAATATTATTTACTACTTTCAACCATAAATCTAAATATATTATTAATCTAATAAATATATAAATCTTTAAAAACTATAAATTAAAATTATAAATTATAAATAAAATATTATAATATTATATATATATATATATATATTATTTAATGTATATTTGAAAAACTAATCGATTATTTCAAAAATTAATGGATTAGTTTTTCCATTACTCATTTACAATTAATTATAATCTAATAAATATATAAATCTTTTTAAAACTATAATTTAAAACTATAAATTTTAAATAAAACATTATAATATATATATATATATATATATATATTTTAACTATTTGAAAAACTAATCCATTAATATCGATTAATTTTTCATACTCAATGAGAATCGGTTATTTTTTTAAATAATTAATTAATTTTTAAATAATCAATTAGTTTTTTAATTATATATTAAATAAATATAAATAAAAAAATATATCAAATTAAAATTAAAAAAATATATTTATAAATTATATATAATATATAAATTATAAATATAAAGTTTAAAAAAATTATGTTTAAAATTATAACCTTAAAAAAATTTATAATTATAAAATTAATAAAAATATAACTATTTTTAATATTAAATAAATTATATATATTATATAAATTATATATATATATATATTACATAAATTAAAATTACATATCAAATTTCATATATTACATATATGAACTTCAAATTAAATTTATATATATATATATATATATTTTTACATAAATTAAAATAAAAATTATCAACTTAAAAATAAATTATATTTTAATAATATATATATATATATATATATATATATATATATATATTCCAAAATATAACTTATTTTCATTTCTATATTATAAAACATATATATATCTTTCAAAATATTACAAAACACATAAAAAAAACATTTCAAAAATATAATTTTACATCAAAATATTATTTCATCTTTATATATATATATATATATATATATATATATATATATATATATATATATTTTTAAGATTTTTATTATCTTCCTAATTTATTATTCATTTCTAAAAAAATAATACAATATCAAATAAATCAAAGAATTACAAAAAAATTAACCATACAAATAAAATATAAATATAATATTTAATAATATATTTTAAAAGTATTATTTTATTGCTTTCAACAATAAATCTAAATATATTATTAACTTAAGAAATATATAAATCTTTTTAAAATTATAATTTAATTCTATAAATTTTAAATAAAACATTATAATATTATATATATATATATATATATATATATATATATTAGTTAGTTTTTTCTTTTAATAAAAAACTAATTCAGAATTGATTGCTGAAAATCGAATTTTAATTGGTTTAAAGAAAAAAATATACATTCACATTCAGGTTTTATCTTTCAGATAATCGAATTCTCAACTACTCGATTAAAATTACTCAATTAGTTTTTCTATTACTCGATTACAATTCGTTCTTACATATTATATTTTTAAATAATCGATTATAATCAATTAACTTTTGAAATAATCGATTATAATCTATTAGTTTTTCAAATATACATTAAATAATATATATATATAATTTATTTTCATGTCTAAAATATAATTTATTTTCATTTCTATAATATATATATATATATATATATATATATATAATTTATTTATCAAGTTGATAATTATTATTTTAATTTATGCAAATTATATATATATAATATATATAATATATATATATAATTTAAAGTTTTTAATTTAAGTAATATATATATATATAATTATAATTTATATAATATATATAATTTATTTAACATTAAAAATATTTATATTTTTATTAATTTTATAATTATAATTTTTTTAGTTATATCTAAATATAATTTTAATTTTAATTATAATTTTATAATCTAAAATTTATAAATAATTATTTTAATTTTAATTAATATATATTTTTATTTGTACTTTTTTAATATATATTTGAGAAATTAATCAATTATAATCTATTATTTGAAAAACTAATCGATTCTAATCAATCATTTGAAAAACTAATTGATTCTAATCAGTCATTTAAAAAATTTGTCGATTATAATCGATTATTTGAAAAAGTAATCGATCGTAACCAATTATTTGAAAATATAATCGATTATTTGAAAAAATAATCGATTATAACCAATTATTTGAAAATATAATCGATTATTTGAAAATTTAATCGATCATAATTGAGTAATTAAAAAGTAATTGATTTAGAATTTGAGTTGTTGCAATCGAATTCTAAATAGATTGTTTTTTATTTTGATAAGAAAAAAAACTAGATATATATATATATATATATAATATTATAATATTTTATTTAAAATTTATAATTTTAAAAATATTTATATATTTTTAAAATTAATAATATATTTAGATTTATTGTTGAATGTAATAAAATAATATTTTTAAAATACATTATTAAATATTATATTTATATTATTTGTATGGTTAATTTTTTTAATTTTTTTATTTATTTGATATTGTAATATATTTTTAAGAAATTAATAATAAATTAGGAGGTTAATAAAAATCTTAAAAATTATTTGTATATAAGATGAAATAATATTTTGATGTAAAGTTATATTTTTGAAATGTATTTTTTTCGTATGTTTTTGTAATATTTTGAATGATATATATATATATATATATATATATATATATATATATTAAATATAATTTATTTTTAAGTTGATAATTATTATTTTAATGTATACAATAAATAAATATATATATAATAATAATTAATTTGAAATTCATATATGTAATTTTAATTTATGTTATATATATATAATTTATTTAACATCGAAAATAGTTATTTTTCTTATTAATGTTATAATTATAATATTTTTAAAAGTTATAATTCTGAATATAATTTTTTTAACTCTATAATTATAATTTATAAATATATTTTTTAAATTTTAATTTGATATATATTTTTATTTGTAATTATTTAATGTATATTTTAAAATTTAATAAATTATAGTCGATTGTTTGAAAAACTAATAGATTATACTCAATTTTTTAAAAAGTATTCGATTATTTGAAAAATTAATCGATCATAATTGAATAATTATAAATTAATTAATTTTTTAAATAATTTTTCAAATTTATATTATGTAATATATATATATATATATATATATATATATTATAATGTTTTATATAAAATTTATAGTTTTAAATATAGTTTTAAAAATATTTATACATTTATTAGATTAATAATATATTTAGAATTATAGTTGAAAGTAGTAAAATATAAATTTTATTTGTATGATTAAATTTTTTTAATTTATTTGATATTGTAATATTTTTTTAGAAATTAATAATAAATTAGGAAAATAATACATATAAAAAGAAATAATATTTTTATGTAAAATTAAAATAAATTATTTTTTAGAATATATATATATATATATATATATATATATATATATTAGTCAGTTTTTCTTTATTATCAAAATAAAATAAAAAATCTATTCAGAATTTGATTGCGAACAAATTAAATTCTAAATCGATTAATTTTTTAATTATTTCATCGATCAAATTTTTAAATAATCGATTATCTTTTCAAATAATTGATTATAATTGATTATTTTTTAAATAATCGATTATAATCGATAATTTTTTCAAATAATTAATTATAATCGATTAGTTTTTTAAATAATTATTTAGAATTTATTAATTTTTCAAATAATAGATTATAATTGATTAATTTCTCAAATATATATTAAAATATTATAAATAAAAATATATATTAAATTAAAATAAAAAAACAATTATTTATAAATTATATATTATAAAAATTATAATTAAATAATAAAAAAAATCATATTTATGATTATAACTTTTAAAAAAATTATAACTATAAAATTAGTGTTAAATAAATTATATATATTATATAAATTATAATTATATATATATATATATTACTTAAATTAAAAACTTTAAATTTTATATATATATATATATATATATATCATAAATTAGAATAATTATTATCAACTTGAAAATAATTTATATTTAATATATATATATATATATAATTTTACATCAAAATATTATTTCTTTATATATATATATATATATATATATATATATAATTTTTAAGATTTTTATTATCTCCTAATTTATTATTAATTTCTAAAAAAATTATAATATAAAATAAATCAAAAAAGTTAAAAAAAAATTAATCATATAAATAAATTTAAATATAATATTTAATAATATATTTTAAAAATATTATTTCACTACTTTCAACCATAAATCTATATATATTATTAATTTTAGAAATATACAAATCTTTTTAAATATATAATTTAAAATTATAAATGTTAAATAAAATATTATAACATATTATATATATATATATATATATATATATTTAGTTAGTTTTTTTTTAACAAAATAATTAAAAAAGACTATTTAAAATTGAGTTGTCGAAAAATCGAATTTTAAATTGTTTGAAAAAAATATAAAATACTATTACGTTCAGGTTTCTTATACTGAATATTGAATTCTCACCTTAGAAAAAAAATGTTATGTAAATAAATAAAACCTACATTATCTTATTTAAATAATTAAAAAACGAATAGGTGACCCAGTATAAAAAATTCCGACTTTTCTAACCGTTGGATTTTTTTATTTTTATTTGATGTTTCAAAAATTTCCTGATTTTCGTGGCTTTTTGTTGTTTTTAACACACTTTCCTAAACTGTCCTTCCTCCCCTTTCCTTCTCTTCCTTTTTTTCTCCACTTTCCTCATCCACCGATGCATATTCAATGACGGGGTGGTTTGTTGAGTTGTGGGCTTAAGGCCCTTACATTCCTCTAATATTAGGTAATCATGGAGGTGGTTCGCGGTGTGGTTCACGGTGCAGAATGGGGATGTTTCGCCGAGGGGAGGTAGGTCTTTTTCTTCTCTTTTTGTTTCCCTATGTTCATGGCTCTTTTTCAAATGCCCGTAGTATTTTTATTCTTTTTTTCTTTTTTAAGTTCGTTTTGAGTCACAATATTCATAGTTATTTATTTATATTTTTACTATTATCTTGCGGAAGGCTTTTACTAGTATTTTAGCATGAACAATCTACATGACAGGTATTAGTTTTTATATAATTAAATTTATAATAATTATTTCATATAAAATTATACTATAAGTAAATTTGTAATAATAAATACTTCCAACATGTAAATTTTGAATTTAACAATTTATATTGGACTACAATATTATTTTGTAATTTTAAAACTCTAAAATTTTATTTGGAAATACAAATGAAAATGGTAAATTTAATTTCAAATTCTGAGGAAACTCAAGTATGTGGGGAAATAAAAAGTGAGATCCATTTCAAACAATTGAAACATTTTTTGAACTAGTCCTATTAAATTTAAAATAAAAATAAAATTATATTAGAAAAATAATAAAAAGTTAATAGTTCAAAATTGATGATTAAGTTGATTGCATGCCTCTAGCCACTTCAACAACACTTTACTACACAGCCTGCATATTCCTTAGTAAATGAATAAAAAGATGTTCATATATGCATAGTAAGTGATGAATAAAAATCACGTTATTTTTAAAATAAAAGGACCAAATTTATGAAATTAGAAACGAGAATATCAAACTTTAAAATTAACTATACTGAGATACGGTAAATGTTTATCATGCTTAATTTAAATTTTAAACTCATATCTACACAAAAATAAACATTTGTCCTGTGTAATTGTACAATAAAAATATTGTTTTTTAATAAAATAAAATGAAATGACATATTGAAGGGTGACTGCTTCTCCCTGTGCTGATTTGGTGCATAAACTCTTGAAATTCTCTCTCTCTCTCTCTCTCTATATATATATATATATAGGTATATATATATAGGTATATATTGTATTTTTTAATAAACAATACAAAATAATATTTCATATGCAAAACTTTAATATTTCATTTTGTATAAAAAAGAATTAATTTTTCGTATTATCTGATTTTCCTTTATTTACACTAAATCATACCAAAAATAAAAGGGCAATACAAATTACTATAATAAAATTCTTTTTTATAAAGCCACAACTACACACCTACAACTTGTCAAATTTCCAAGTTTAATTATATATAGTTAGATATAGAAATAGAGATAGAGACTGAGAAAGCTTTAGTGTAGTAGAATTATCATTTTTTTTTAAATTAAAATTTTCAAGTTTTTTAGTTTCACAACAATAAATAATTTATAACATTTATTATCTAAGAACTAAAATTCTTACAAGTATTTTGATAAACAAATGATTAATATAATACAAGAAACAATAAAATAAGAGATCTACGAAAAAAATTGAGAATACTTTAAAATAATATTTTATAATAGAAAACAGAAATATCACTTTATATAAGACAGTGACTTACTAAACTCAATGTTTAAATAAGAGAGTTATGAAATTATAAATAAATTATAAAATGATTTTTACTTATTAGTTGATTTTCTTTATATAAGATTAAAAAATAAAAATAAACTAATAACATTATACTAAATAAAAATAATAAATTAAAAAGAATATATTGATAACAAAAATACTATCGGAATAGTTTAGATATACACAACTTTATTATTCCTTTTTGTATAAAAAAATATTTCATTCTATCTATTTCTCCAAAACACAATAAAAAACCTGTCACTCAAGAGACAAAGAAGTAACAGTGTCAGCATGAGTAAGAATACGAACATACGAAGAGATAATTTTTTATTTTTATTTTCTTTCTCAGATTTTTATGTCTATTTTTATTTTTTCCAAAAAATTCTTTATGTTTTTTAATTTTTTTTTTTAGTTTTAAATGTATGATCTTTCAAGCAGTTTAAATGACCCTATTAAAAAAATAGTTTAAACAACGCTTATTATAATAAAAATACTAGAATTTAAAAAAATTAGAGGGAACAAATTGTCATTTCAAAAGGAATAAAAGCTAATGATATTTAAGAGAAACTAAAAACATGTCACTGATAATGATTAAACGAGATTTCACATTTTATGGATAAAAAAATACTGTGTGATTAAGATGTAATATTGTATTAAAAATGGTCAGACATATTTTTTGATAAAGATTAATAACAAATAAATTAATAAGTATTCCGTATTAATGATAGTAGTGAGAATTGGAAGATATAATTAAAATAATCATTTTTTATTTTTATTTTAGAACATGTATATTGAAAATTTGTTTAAAATAATTCTTATAAATAAAATACATTCTTTTAATATAAATCTATAGTTATAGTTTCATAAGTAATTTTGTCCTATTTTAAATCATTTTAACTATAAAAATTATATTAAAATAATATAAACTCTATTAAATATAGAGTATTTCCATATACCAAAAAAAAAATAAGGAATTAATTTCTCATAACTCTCACACAAAATGAATAATATATATATATATATATATATATATATATATATATATATTACATATAGATATAACTAAAGAGATAGAAAAGGTTTAATTTTAGTAAAATTTTAATTTTAGAAATTAAAATTTCCCAATTTTGTTATTTATAATATTTATTATTTATGATATAAAGTAATTAAGAGTATTTTTATAACACAAATGATGAATGCTATACAAAACAATATATTCTATAACAAAAAAAAAGGAAAAACACTTCACAAACTACTTATATACAATTTATCACTTCAAAGACTATTTTAGAGAGAAAAGATTACTTGAAAGGCTCCAAATTTAGTATCTACTCAGTTTATTTAACAGATAAAACAAAGTTTAAAAGGCTATTATCAACCATTGGATAATTTTGTAAAGTAAATTTGTCAAAAAAATATTAATTTAAAAAAACAGAGGCACATAAATTGTGAATAATCTACAGTTATACCAGTCAATAAAAACGGCTAGTTTTACATATATAATATTAATCTTAATCAAACACAACAACTATATGAAACTTTATATTATAAATTAATATAATATTCATAAAAAATTATTAAAGTTTTATTAATTTAGTGAATTTTATATAGGATATTATTAGTTCTGAAAAATTTATCAATTTTATATCATTTAAAAATTGAATTCAAAAGATAATTTGTATATACTTTTATTTAATTTACTTTACAAAAAAATCTTAACTAATTAATCCTCTGAATAATATCTAAAACATAAACACTTTCACCAGAAGATAAAGTATAATTTTCCAATTAGAAAGGGAAATAAGTTGAGTCTTGACTCATTTCATGAGAATTTAATGCTTTGAGTGTTACAAATTTTGTTTAAATGGAAATGAAAACAAAACGTTATCAAGAAATTGACCACCACTATCCTCCAAAAGGCACATGAATTGAATGAAGGAAGCTTTAATTCCGATAACTTCATTCCAAACCACATTCGTGGAACCTTATTTTTAAATAACAAAAACGTAGTTTGACTTTGACTTTTCCATTACCAAATAATTTCATTCACATAAAATATTAATGTTTTCATTAGGTAAAAAATATGTTACAGGTATAATAAAAATGTGGTAATATATAATATTAATTATTTTTATTTTAAAATTTTAGTCCATAACCATTTTGGTAATATATAAATATCATCTTTTCTGAATTTTACTGAAGTGTTTTCAAAATAAAAAACACGAACAACAAAAATTTCAATATGGTGATTAACTATATAAAGAATTTATAAGTGGAAACACTTATTTTAAACTCAATTAAAAAAAAAAACACATGCTCTTTGTGTCCAAACATTTTAGGTCTTATAATATATACGTTTAAAGTTTACTTTAGTATAATTTATCCAATCTTATTTTTAAGTTAAATATACAATTATTAATAAAGTTCTATAATTTTAAATTTTATTTTATTTTTTAGCAATATATAAAATGACAAAATCATTCAATTTATCGTTTAATATAGTTATTATAAAACAAGAATTACATAATTTGGATTTTAAAAAATTACTTTTAGCTATAACAATAGTTATGATATTATCATTAATTATATTTTACCAATGAAATTTGAGAAACAATGTATGTACTTGAAATCTTCAATTCTTTTAATATAAATAGTATACTTTCTTTTTCAGGAGAATCACACATGTCAATTTATTTATAAAATATCCAATATATTTTTATTCTAATAAAAATATTATATATATATATATATATATTTATCTTAAGAATTTTCACATGTGAAGAATTTATAATAATTCACGAGTTCAATTTAACCAAACCTCTTGACAGACATTTGTTTATATAAACAATTATTTTAATTCAAACAATTCAAAATTATACGTAGCATACAGATAATATTTCATTAAAAACCAATATATTTAAAGAAGTTAAGTAACTCCCATTTATTTGCTCACAAATTTGAAAGATGTACTTTAAAAATATGTAATAGTAAAAAAGTCAACGATGAAAATAATATGAAATTAAAATTTTATTAAAAGTCTAATAATTAATTTTGTAACGAATAAAAATAGATGTAATTGATCTTTAAAATAAAAAGTACCTTATAATCAAATATGATATAATTGAAAAGTCAGTGGTTAACATAATATATAATTATAAAATCATTAAACTCTAATAGTTAATTTTGCAATGAATAAAAATAAATGTAACTGATTTTTAAAATTAAAAGTACTTTTTATGGTATGACTGAAAAAGGAAATGGCTAAAATAGTATATATAATTATTAAATTTATTAAATATTTTTTATATTTAAAATTATTTTTTGTAATCAGTATGGTATGTTTAGCTTTTAAAATTATTAAAATAGTCACGCACGAATTGAAAATAGAAAAGTTTTCAAAATATTGTTTAATTAAAAGTCATATTAATTTTGTTGATTCTAAACGATATATGTTTTTTAAGGAATTACAGTGATATTAAGGATAATTTTTATTTATTGACAATGTAAAATTTTGAAAAAATAATCTATACATTTTATCATTCAACTACAAAGTATTATATCTAATAAATAAAAATGTTAACTTTAACAATAGTTATATTAAAAATAATATAAACGTGACTTCTAATTAATTTTCATGAAAATATTACTCTATCAAAA
The DNA here is from genome assembly GCA_963425845.1 of Sphenostylis stenocarpa. Taxonomy (NCBI): domain Eukaryota; kingdom Viridiplantae; phylum Streptophyta; class Magnoliopsida; order Fabales; family Fabaceae; genus Sphenostylis; species Sphenostylis stenocarpa. Next base: position 19,250,353 of record OY731405.1, read on the forward strand.
CCGAGTCATTGAATTATATTTTTTTTACAGCTGATAAAAATTATAATTTAGACCAATGATAAAATTAAAAAATTGTGTTGATGGTTTAAAAAAGGTCGTAACATTTTATAATCCTAGGTTGTCTTTCCATTTTGTAAATAATTATTATAAAATAGAAGAAATTGAGGAATTGTACTTTGCGAAGGGAAAGAGAGAGAAACCGCGTACCTTTTCACACTAGTGTAGAAACTGGCACCCCCCATTTGCTCAAAGATCGCAGCAAGAGCAACAGCAACAACACTTGGAACTGAAGCACCAATCCATTCCCTTCGTACGAGGTTTCTCTGTTCTGTTATCAATTCTCGTGTTTAAGGTTTGGTGGCCTTGCCTTACCCCCTTGGACCTCTTTTTTTCAATGTACTTGATCACTTTTGTCTCAAAGTTTGTCACTTTTTTTGTTTCTTCTTTTATGGGTATTTGATTATTTGCTGGGTCCGCTTCAATTTATGTCTTCCTCAGGTTTGTGTCTTACCGTTTATTTTTCATCCCTTTGGAATACCCTTTATTTCGGATTGGTCAACTTGGTCATTTCTCTATAATAATAATGATAATAATGAAATTTGGTTGTCTATTATTTTTCTTCAGAAAAAGGAAAGTGGATGTTAGATGGTTTTTCTGAGTTCTTTAATTCGGTATATTTGTTAGGTGGATTTTTTTATCCATTTGAATCACCTGTTTTGTTATCTGGTAATTAATTATGTGTGGTAGTATCAATAGTCTTTTTTTTTTTTTTTTTTTACTTTGCTGGTGGATTTTGGGCTACTTTATCTTTTGACAGGTGTTCTTCTTTGTTTTTTTTTTGTTCCCGCAAATTTCAGATTTGGATGAAATATTGATTATGGAATTTAACTGGTTATCTTAGAAGGACACTGTTCTGTATATCGGTTTATTGGTCAATCAGTTAGTATCCGGGCATTTGATCTCTTAATTTTGATTTTGTACTAATTTCTCTGAAGAACTTGGAGGAATATGTAATCATGTAATTATCTCTTTAGACGGAATAGGTCCAGGTTTTTGATAGGGCGTAGTTGAGAACAAGGAGTTTTGGAGAAAAATGAAGCTTGAGAGATCACTCTCAGCTGATCTATTAATATAAAAAATATGCAATCTGATATTCATAAGGTTGATAAGACATACTACACCCTAGGACCCTATATTCACCAAATTGTAATTCTTAGAGAAGTTGTTTGATCCACACAAGTTCACTTGTGATTTAAGTCATTGTCCATGCTCTATATTCAGCTTGAGCACTAGATTGAACAATTACATTCTATTTCTTGCTCTTCTAGGAAATAATATTGCCTCTAATAGATACATTACACCTAGTAGTGGAACGCCTATCTATATCATAATTAACAATAAATTTGGGTATTTTTTTATCTCCACACAATAATCCTAGGGCCTTGTTGAAGTACTGTAGAAAGCAAATTACAACATTCCTGTGGTCAACATGAGGGATTTGTATGAATTGACTAACGACTCAAACCATAAAGATATGTTAGGAAAATGAGATTTCCAACAAGTATTTTATATCTCTCCGGATTTGGAGAAAGTTCTCCTTGTTCTGTCCTTAATTTCTAATTAGCGTCTATAGGGCTACCAAGGCTTGCAATTAGTCTTGCTAGTGTCTTTCAAGATATCCAAAGCATACTTCCTTTGGAAAGTAAGAATACCTTATTTTGATTGAGCCACTTCAATTCCCAAAAAATATTTAAGGCATCCAAGGTATTTCATAAGAAAATGGCTACTTAAATATACTTTCAGTTGGGAAATTTTGGTAACACATTCCTTTTAATAGCTATATTATCAATATACACAACTATGTAAACACATTTATTGAGAAAAGTGTGATCATAAAAAATTGAATGATCCGTCTCAATACAATTTAGTCCAAAAGTATGCACAATGTAACTAAATTTCCTAAATCAAGCTCATGGGAATTGTTTGAGCCCATAGAGAGATTGACATAATTTAAAGACTAACTCGCACTCTTTTTGAGCAACAAACCTAGGAGGTTCGTTCTATACAAATCTCCTCTTTGAAGTTACCATGAAAAGACATTTTTTAAAATTCGAATAATGGAGAGGCCAATGATGAATGATTGTCATAGCGACAAAGAGCCAAGGAGACGAAAGGATGCCATAATTAGGAAGAAACTACCAGTTGTATTCTTGACAACAAGGGAAATATCACCATTATCAAGTCCATATATTTAAATGTACCCTTGGCTACCAATCTGACCTTAAGGGTGTCAATTTCACTATTGAGCCCTACTTTAGTGGTATAGACCCATTGACATCCAACTTCCTTCTTTTGAGGTGGAAGATGACTCAACTCTCATATGCCACTAATTTTCAAGAGCTTGCATTTCAACAATGATGGCTTGTCACCATTTAGGATGAACAAGTGCTTTATTGAGGAGCATTGAGGATGTCCATCTCTACCATCATGACCTCCTCTATTGCTGCAACTTCCTTTTCTTCAAGTGGATACCATTACAAAAGATTCAATTGGATCATAGACATTTCCACTCTTAGGGGTTGGAATACAAATAAATTTTGTTGTCAAGCTCTCCGTTGATGGAACTTTTTGACTTGTTAGAATTTGATCACAAACTTTATCAAACATTTGGATTTATGGCATGAAGAATCATCACAATATACAACTTGTCAAATTTCTTCTAATAAAGCTTTTGAGCTTTTGCAATAAAGGAGGTCATATCATGGTTTGTTTGTTTAAGAGATGCTAGCTTATTGGTAGAATCATAGAGGTAATGAATATAATTTGCAAAGATACTCTTCACCCTTTTTCCTTCCAAAAGGAATAGCATGTTTTAGAAGTTGTAGTAGACCCTAATATGTTTTGTTGGGGTCCATGGACAGCCAAAGCAAAGCACAAAGTTGACAATCAACTTCTTCCACTGCTCAATATTCTCTGATGAAATTTCGCTGCTGTCATTTTCAAGGTGATCATAAAATTCTTAGCCAAGAAACCATAGTTCAATTAATTTGTCCATAAAGTTTTTCCAAAGTTATTGTGGGAATTCTATAGAAGGAGAATACTGGTCTAGACGCCATGGTACATGGAAAACAAATGAAAGGATGCCCAAAAAGAGAAGAAAGGGGAGCTGAACACTTGGAATCTTTAAATGAGGGTTGAAATAGAAAGTAGAAGCACTGAGGAGATCGATGGAGGAGGTGTGAGGTTGTTCCAGTCACCAGATGGTCATGCGTGGAGTTCATTCGCCTAACAGATAAGTGTAAAGCGGTGGCATGGGAGGCACATACAAAGGCTTATGCCTTGGCGACCACCAAGGTTGTGCATTGCTTAACAAGGCTCATCAGCTCTGATGGTTGCCATAGAAAAAGATGGTAAATGGCAGCCAAGTGTGACAGGAAGAGCGTTATTGAAGCTGCCTTGATACCAAGTTGAGAATAAGGAGTTTTGGAGAAAAATGAAGTTTGACAGATCCCTCTAAGTTGATCTATTAATATACAGAATATGCAATCTGCAATACAAAAGGTTGATAAGAAAACCTATACTGTAGGACCCTAAATGATTGACAGGTATGGCAAAAAACAACTCTACAAAATATTCTAGAAGAAAATAATAAACTTTTTCTAACAGGCACCTTCAACGTGTTTTTTTGTTGATATTCTGCATTAGTCTAGTAAGAGAAAATGCTGTCATGGAACTTCGTTCTGATTGGTTTTATGTGTTTGCAGTTTCACATTTAAATTCGTTGTTGCAGTTTCACATTTAAATGTTTAAAGTTCTTTAAATTCCGAAGTATCTTTGCTTTATGATTCTAAATTAGATTTTCTTTGTCTCTTTCCAGGATACAGTTTTCTTGATACATTTTCAAGTTTTCATCTCCATGTTTTGATTTTGACGAACAAGGAGAATGTAATTGACTAGCACAAATATGGTTTGTTTATAAGAGACCTGTATATGGTTTTGGGTCTTGTGTAAAAAGCATGGAGGATCTTGAATTAAATATCAACTGGGATGATGTAGTCTGTCCTATATGTTTGGATTTTCCTCATAATAGTGTTCTTCTCCAGTGTTCATCCTTTGATAATGGATGTCGTGCTTTTGTCTGTGACACAAATCAATTGCACTCTAACTGTTTGGATCGCTTCAGAAATTCCTGTGGCGTGCCATCCTCTCCTACATCTACTACTGTTTCTGCTGAAAACGCTGAAAATAGTGATTCTAAGGAGTCAAATGATCAATGCAATTTGACTTGTCCCTTGTGTAGAGGTGAGGTTTCTGGGTGGATTGTCATTGATAAAGCTCGCGGTCATCTTGATGAGAAGAAGCGCTGTTGTGATGAGGTGCAATGTACATTCATGGGAAGTTACCTGGAGCTACAAAAACATGTTCAGCTTGAACATCCTCATGCACGCCCCTCAAAAGTTGATCCTGCCCGCCAACTTGATTGGGAGAATTTTCAACAATCATCAGAGATCATAGATGTTTTGAGTACTATTCATTCAGAAATTCCTAGAGGGGTGGTTCTAGGAGATTATGTGATTGAATATGGGGATGACGATGCTAGAGATGAATTTGAGGACTTCCCTGGAGATGAGGGCAACTGGTGGACCTCTTGTATTCTGTACTTTGATAACTTCAGACGATCGAGAAATAGAAGAAGGGCAAGAGTCAGTCAGACAAGAAGGGGTAATCGCCGATTAAGTTATGATACTTCAAATTCTGATGAAGGTTCCGTAGCATCTATGGAGTATGCAGATTATAGAATAGAAGAGGCTGATGATGATTTTGTTAGTACTAGTGGCTCTGCGAGGGGTAGCAGTGGTGGTTATCGCAGGTGCATAGACTTTTCCTTCATTATTCACTTTTACATCTCATATCTTTATTTCTGGGTTGTTAAGCTTTGGTAATTTCAGTACAAGACTAGCATGCATAACTTTTTCACTCTTTCTTTTGGTTTCATGATAAATAGTGTTCTATTGCTAAAGATGAATTCAAAAGATGCTTAACATTCTAAACAAGTTACCATTTTCCACGTTTCCATTTTAATCTTGTTACTATCCTCCAATTCAATGATTTAACTTTCTATTTGAGCAAGTGGTGTTTCATTTGCATTATTGTAAAACGTGTAATTAGACACAAAATGTTCCTATTGAAAAAGAAACTTGATCTTATATGCATTGTTTGCAACCTAAGTTTTTGTGGTTCATTCAAATGTTACAGTTGTAAACTAGGTACTAATTAGCTATTTCAAGTTATTATTTGATAGTTTTTTACTTGCTATTTATGTAATAGAATGGTATGATACTCCTCTTTTCTTTTTCCAATGTTGGTCAGAGAATCTACTTTCTTCGACAGTTAATGATCAAGTTTCATCTGATTCGAGTGTTTGCACATGTTACCATTTTCCAATGATTCAATGTGACTGACTATCATCAATCTTAGGACTACCTTAGGTGTATTAGACTAAATGTTTTATTTTGATGTTTGAACTTTGAATTTATCGTTATGACAATTATGTTATTCACAGATCCCATAGACGCCGTTCCCGCTTTAATGACAATTAGGTATGTTTTGACTGCTCAAGAGTTCATCTTTCTGTTATTGTTAAAAGGTGCTGATGACTTAAACACACTGCTAATTGTAGAATTTTTTTTCTGTCTTGAAAGTGCACAGCCATGGTGCTGAGGGCTTTTGTTCCATTACCTTTATTTAGATTTCTTGTGAATTTTCTCAGTGTTTGCAGACAGTATGTGAATTGAAGGAAAGCATAAGTTCAAGGGACATGAAAAAACCTGTGATGTGCCATGTAAAGATTACATTTAGCTCCTCTGTTGCTTTTACCCTGAGATTTGGTGATTGAGGACTTTGTAAATTTGACACTTCCATGTGGGCACATACCCATTTTCATTTCTTTTAGAATTTGCCAATTAATTTCCTCATAGGCAACCACAATGATTTAGCTAGCATTCTACTGCATAACTATGGAATAATGAATTTTTTTGATCTTATTTTGGTTGTACATATAGGATATAGTGAATTGATTGTGATATGTTAGAACAACACAAAGATGGTAGCTTCTATGTCACTGAAAAAGTGTGATATAATTGCCCATGTGACTTCTTATGTCAGCACTTGCAAATTCATACATTTGTAACTGCATAATTTTACAGGTGGTTTCTGTTTGGATTCAATTTGGTTCCAGTTGAACTTTATGTTAAAATATCTAACACAATTTTTCAAGTTTTGGTGCAAAAATAAGAATTCTGTAATCTTTTCCTATAGCATGTATAGACTTGTAAAATCAATTCCTTTCAATGTCAAATCTATAATTGAGGTTAATTTAAACGTTTATATCTTTATCTCAATCATGTTTAATGGTTTAAAATTAATTTTATTAAAACAAATTCTAATCAACTTCAAAACAAATAGGCCATGTAAGAGGATGTCTGGTTTAAGAGACCAGTTTTACATACTGATATGTTTAAATTAAAATATGGTTGGCATAATCAAATTATTTAGCAATAATAATCACATTTGACAGAGGATTTTAAATGTTGGAGGAATTAATATATTTTATGACGGTTGAATTTGATTTCTTCCCTAAAAGTTTTGAATAATTCTCTCAAGTGCAATAAATAACAATTTTAATATAATCAATATGAATATTTTTATATTGTAAAACAATTTCAAATTATGTGTTAGTTAATATAAAAGAAGAATAAATCTATTATGCATGACTAATTTTGTTTATTACTTTAGAATGTAAAAACTCCTACACCTTCAGGACATGTATTATTTTGTTACCCTGACAATCATTTTTTTATATATATAATATAGAAATGCTTTTATGTTCTACACATGTTAAATAACTTTATAAAAAGGAATTTGAACTAAATTATTTTTGACAATATAAATGTTTTTTAAAGTATCACTCAATGATAAATTATTATGTACACTAACATTATTGATTTTTATAATAATTATGAAATTTTTTAATTAACTGACAACAGAAAATTTATGTTACTGTTATATGAAAAATAAATTCATAAAAGAAAAGCCTTGAGAGATGTGACTTAGCAATTTCTCAAATGTTGATGTGAAAATCATTACTAAGCATTTGGGTTGGAGTTTGACCTCCGTAGTTTAAAACTAAAACTTATTGGTTTCAAAGTATAAAATCACAGGTAAAACAATTTCGTTTTTTTTTTTTATTTATTCTTTATGTTTAGGATTCTAATTTATGATTTTCAACCATATTCAATCTAGATTTATCTAAAAAAGTAAATTTGATTTGATTTAAAGATTAAATCGGTCAGATCATGACTAAAGACTCAATCGATTGATTAAAAAATATGTATTTTGTTGTTCCAAAAAATATGTTTCTCTTAGTAAAATTGGTTTTTTAAAAGAAACCTATAATATTATTTATTATAAATAAAATGTATTATATTTATTTGTTTTTTATATATAACTTATTTTTATTATATGTTATGATAGTTTTAGTAAAACCTAATTTTAATTTTTTAATAAATTTGTATATATACACATTTTTTTCTTAATATTCTTTAATATATTTGTATTATTGAATTAAGAATTAAAATTATAATATTTTATTAAAATCCCGATTAAATTTTGAACCTAGGACTTATTATATCCTGTTATGAGAATTTTGCTAATTTCGTCGAAAAACAAACAAATCACAAGACAATATGACCTTAAAGGAGAAGGAACTAGTTTTTATGTTTAGAATCCACAAATTCGTTGAAAAGGTAAAATAGGTGAAAATTGGCAATCCTTGTGGATGGTGCATCAAACACTTTTTTCAACACAGGCCAATTTATAATCCTTCATGGTGCATGAAAATGACATGACTATCATATGTTACTATGAAATTATAATTTTCTAAAAAACCTTGAGTTTCTATTACTTCCCACTACCTGCAAAATTTATCTTTTACAACAAATTCTAGAAGACAAAAATATCCCATGTTGCTGACAAAAACCATATACATACTTCATGCCACGGTATCATTGCCTATGGAACACGATCATAAAATTTATGAAACCAATAAAGACAAAATTAATCTTTCATGTGTATGGACCTGGACGATAAAATAAACTTTGTAGCTTTTGTAAAAGGACACCAAATACATGTGATTTCTGAAAATGAAATACTGTCTAAATTATTCAAAAAGCCTCAAACTTGGAAATAGAGGATCAGAATTGAAATTAAAATTAAAATTTCCATTCAACATGGTCCCCACTGTTTTCAAGTCTATAAATGTCACCAATAAACTCCATGTGTTTCCGTGAAATGATATTGTAATTCACCCTCTAAAATATAGCACCAATCGAAGGTGTCCTTTATCATCCAGATGTTGATGAAACCACTAACGACAAAAAAAAAAAGAGTATGTAGAGTACCTAACGCCTCTCATTAAAACATATCAAGTGATTCTCGTTCCTTTGCATTTCTTGTGGATGATTCATGAGATCAAGAAATATAAAATTACTTCAGGAAGAAAACTTGTAGCAATGGCTACTGCACAGCACCACTTTAGTTATAAGAGACTAATATGGGACATTATTTGGCAGGTTTCGGATAACATTACTCTTCATTGCTATCGTGTTACGCATATTCTCCACACCTGACCTATTCATTTCCTTCAGGACTTTCATCCTCACAATTTTCTCCCTTGATTGGACAGTGGTTAAACCCATGCTCCTGTACCTGCAATTAAATAAAAAAAAAAATCCCATCAGCATGTGACTATAATTTTCTTGAATCATCAAATGTCCTTCCGCATTACAAAGAAATAGAACACAATGTTTTGAAGGTGAACCTTGAAGCCAATGCAGCAGTAATGGACAAATTATTTGCTTGTGATGGCCGAGGTTTCTGACGATAATAACGTAAAAATTCACGGGAACCAAGTGTTCTGGTTGATATCCTATCACCAGATTTTCTGGTGATTATAAGTTCAGACCCACCAACAAGTTCTACATTGTTGGCTGTTTCACCAGATACAATGAGCTTGCCCTGATCATCCACGTAACTGAACAAAGAAAATATACATTAGAGATTGGAAGTATGAATAGCCTTGTCATTTTTATAGAGATAGTTTATAAAGGGGAGAGATTGAAATCAAAGCAGTTGGAACTGTACTAACCTGCTGCTGTAGTCATAGAACTCTTCTAACTCTACCTCCTCCTCACCATCACCATCACCAAAATGCACTTTACAATGGCTTTTAGCTGCCATATGTTTCCTGACTGCTTCCAAGCTGCTGAACGGATAACATCTATCATTGCAGTACAAACACATGTAGTCCCTTTGGACCTATAAAATGGAAAACAGAGAAATTACGACCAAACCAAACCTTTTTTTTTTGTTGGGGGAGGGGGAAGAACAGAAATCTACCTTCAGGCCAAGATAGGTGAGGAAGCCTTTTGGATCCTTCAAATACTCAACATCTGGAATGAAGAATCCATGGTGCTTGTGCATGTGAACCATGCAGTCTTCTATTGTTTTGTGCTTTTGATCACACATAAAGCAACATGAGGGGTCCAACTCCTCAAAGTGATTCTCATCATTGTCATCTTCATCTTCATCCATATCAACATTTTCACCATGCTCATTCACATTCAAATCAGTCAAGGACTTTGCAGTCCCATCTACTAAATCATCTTCAGGATCAACCTCCTCCCATTCATCCTCACTTTCTTCATTTTCAGAGCTATCTACCTCTCTTCTAGGAGGAGGTCTATTCACAACACGTTTTGGAAGTGGCTTAATTATTGCCTTCTCATCTGCATGACTAGTTCCTTCAGAGGCCCGGATCATATGACCACGTGATTTAAGGTGCTCAGCATGAGCTTTAGAACTTTTATAATCCTTTCCACAAAGAGCACAGCTATACAGCATGGGGGTCTCATTCAATTTATTTTTCTCTTGAGCAATCACAGATTGCCTAGCCAGAAATAGTGCTTCTGTTACCCCAGGAACCCCAGCCACCTATGTGTATTAAAAATTTGACATTAATTTAATATTTTCAAGGAAACAAACCAAGTTATTCCCAATTAATTGAATACTCACCAAAACCTCCCCCTCCCTTATCAGATGGTCATATATAGTGAAGGTACGAGAGGAGTATAGCTTAACCAAACAACAATCGTAGAACGTTGGTTAAAATTATTTTAATTTGTTTTAATCTTAATCACCATTCCAATTATATGGTTGAAAGTTGCTTCCCTTACTCATCTCTTTTTCAAGTGGTCATATGACCATTAAACAACTCATAATCCTAATCATCTAGATATTAATTTACTCCTCTCACTTGATATCTCATATATATGCACATATAAACGTGTGGGAGGAGGGGGCAAGCGCAAGCACACTATACCCTATCTGAAAATTATTTACAAGCTTGACAACCCTAATCATATAATCTCGTAAACTTTAAGTTAAAATGAACTGAACTTCTCCAGTAACCTAATTTGAATCATCTATCCACTTAACTTCTATAGAAGTGTTTTTCATCCAACTTCTACATAAACTGAGTTACATGAACTTCTCCAATGTATGCGCTTATTAACTAAACTCAAATCATTTTACTTTCTTATTTTCCTAACGTGAGTGCTCCAGAAGATTATCTAAACAGAGTCTAAAACGTCATAAATATACCCCAACAATTATATATGAATTGTTCTTAACACAACTGATTTGAAACACATTCCATGTTTCGACACAACCCACCCAAAACAAAATTTACGAAATAACAAAAGAAAATGAATAAATATCACAAAACACATATCTCCAAAGAATTCAGCTAGTAAAATAAGAACCCTAACAGAGAAAAACAAGTCAAAATACTAAAGGGGGACATAAAAACCCTATTTCATTACATATTCTCAACGTTTTAAATATTTCTGGATTGAACCATAAAAATAAAATAAAATTAGAGTTTAACAAAAATAAGTAAATAAATAAAGAAATCGATTGTGAAAATTGATAAGAGGAACAGAACCTTGCGCTTGAGGTTGTAGCGATGCCACTCGGACTTGTAATGGAGCTTCTGCTCTGTGTCATCCTTGAATTCCGCGTTGCAAGCGTTGCACGTTAACCCTGGCATGCTTCCAAGATATTCACAATGTTTTTATTTTATTTTTTCTGTTTCGATTTCTGATGAAAGTGAAAAGGCGAACGAAGGAACAGAGAGTGTATATATAGACACACACACAAACACACACGTGAGAACGAGGATTGAAGAATCGTTGTCGGCGGCGAAACGGTGAAGAAGGTTTAGCTCTCAGCGCTTGCGTCATTCGTTTACGACCCGTTTAACATTCTTGTTGGGCCTTTTCTTTTCGGCCTGTTCGTCTTACACCGAAAAATGTCCTCTACACCCCCCCCCCCAAAAAAAAAGGTTAATAGTTAATAGTATATCAAATTCTAGTACTATAATATAACACAATTATTATTTAACAAACTTTAGGAGTATTTTTTTAATATTTTTTTTTTGAAGTTTTATATAGACAACTATTTTTAAACACAATAATCTTTATTTTGATTGTATGAATTTCTTTTAACAATTAGTCACCCTTAATTTACACAATAAATATACATTTAGAGTAGTATTTACAATACTTGAATTATTCTAGACTTTAAAACAGTAATTTTGTGCAAATATAAAAAAATTATCTTGGTAAGACTAAATAACTTTAAAGATATGTAATATTATTTTTATATATTAACCCAAATTTCTTATATTATTTTTTTTTAAATAGCTTGTATCTTTGTATTCTTTTTCTTTCTTAAATTTTATTCTTTGGTTTGTCTTAATTACTTGAATGAGAGGGTTGAAGATAGGTATGCCAACGGCCGGGTTAAAAATGTGTTTTGTCCTCCGGATCCGTCTACAATTTTTTTAACTGTCTGTCAAAATTAGAAATTAGATCTTTATTTTGTTAAATTTTGGATTTTTTTCTTGTTCGATTTGTCTATATTTTATATTATTTAAAAAATAACAATTATACGTATGATAAATTAATTTTAATTTTTTTTCATATATTTGTATATATAAATAAATATCTATAATTTTTAATTATTATTAATTAAATATATACTTTAATTTATTATATTTATATTAAAACATGTATATAAAAAATATTTATTTGTTGTTTTCTTTTATATACAGCATTTATAATAATATTATTATAATTATTATTATTGTAATTATTATTATTATTATAATATTATATTCAATCATTTGATTAGTTAATTATTTTTTAAGTTATTATTTTAAAATATTAATAAATATGAAATATATAATTTATAAAAAAATATTTAATAAATTAAATTTTATTTAATTAGGTCAAAATAATAATAAAATTAATTATTTTTTTTAATTATTTATAATATAATTATTTTATTAGGATAAATTTTAAGACTTGACAAATAAAAATAATAAAATAAAAAATATGATATAATAAAACTTAATAAAGATAAAGTAAAAATAAAATAATATTAGTTATTATTAAGATTGATGTAACATATTTAAAAAAAATAAAGAAGAAAAATTATACTTATTAACTTGATTAAAGAGATTGAAAAAATTAAATTAATTGAAAAATTAAGAAAATATGAAAAATAAAAAATATAGAAAAAAATGTAATGAATCGATAAAGATTAAAAAATATAAAAGAGTGAAAAGTAAATAGAAAAAAATATAGAAAAAATGATTTTATATATAATATAAGAAAAAATATTTTAAAAAAATTAATGTTTTAAAATTTAAATTTAAATATAAAATTTAGACAAAAACAAGATGGGACTAGAATTGCATTATCAATTCTTCCTGATAAACTCGATTCTCCTTAAACAATAAACTCGATTTTCCTTAAATAAATATGAGTTTAATTGTGCTTCTGGAAATAAGTTTTAGAAAAACATATAATAAATGTATTGTTTGAGATAATAGATAAATATCAAATGTCAAATTATTTTCCTATAACAGTTTGACTTTCTTATTAATATCTAACAAAAACATATTCTTCGAGTTCTTTCATATGTCATTCTCTATGTAAAACACGTATTTTCACATATTGACCTGAATTTTATTTTATTTTTATCATTGAACAATAAACACGGACTCTCTCATTGATAATCTTTCTAAATTTAAAACAACCTCAATAATATATATAATATACTTAAGTAATGAATTATAAAAATGCCATATATTAAATATAGAAAGAAGTTAAAACATGAGGTAGTATTACTTATCGATGAATACATTAAAATGATAGTTGTAAAATATTGGAGATTGGGTATCTTAGAAGCCAATCAGAAGACAACAATTTTAGTTGTAGACCCGATGAAGAGTTGCTGTGCTGAGAGGAAAACTTGGAAGATTTGTTTTATGGCAGTTGCATGTCCAAAAGAATTTGTATGCACAATTAGTACATACCTATATTTGCTGTTTGTGATGTTTTGAACTTGTTTTGTATATTCAAACTGGTAACTTTCGATTTATCTATGCCTTACTTACATAGCATAATACAACAGCTTGGTCATATCAGCTATGATAATAATGATTTGGTATTGGACTAAACAATGGCTTAATTAAAACAGTGATGTCTTGGTGTCACAGTGGGCTTGCGTTTTCTTGTTGATTGGTCGAGAATAGGCATATTCCATAGTCTTGGATGCAGAAAGGCTTAAAAGGTGAAATCTGTGAGGTGTTATGAGATTGTGAACAAAAAAACCGATGAGAGAAAATTTGACTCATGTGTTCAGTGGCAAACAAGTTGCATTTGAAGGAGCATGGTCAATCTCTACAAGTAGATGACCAGAATTAGAAAAAAGAAGGACACAAGAAAGTTATAGCCATCCACAAGTCTTACTGGAAAAGTGAACTCCATCTTAGCATATGTTTTACTGAGGGAGCGTTCTGTCAAGTGTTTTGGGAAGCCTATGCTGGTTTTCTTTTCTACTTTCTCTTTTGGTTGTAGGTTTCTTTTTGTATTTCCTTTCAGATTTATTTTTATCTTTTTTGGAGGATATCTTATTCTCTCCTACTCTCATGTATATTTCCTTCCATACTAATTAATGTTCCTTTCCTATCAGAAAAAGATAAGCACAACCATGAGAGATGTAACCTGTGACAAAATCAAGCCATGAAAGATGTCAACTCTTTTGAGACCATTTTGACATTTTAGAATTAGTGACCAAGTATACCATGTTGAGTAATACATTGTAGTAATAATAGTTATGTATGAACTGACTTCACATTTATGGATCAAATTGTAATACAATCAGTAGAAACTTCGACCATTAACATAAAGAGTATTTATGTTTCCATGAGTCACGATCATGACTCAATATATGAATTATTGGAATACGAATCGTGCTTATTATGATTGATTATTTAGAAGACAAAAGGCATTCTGCTTGCTGAATCTGCGGCATTGGTTTCCCATTCCTTTTTTACACTTTCTAGTAAATTCAAATGTCTACAACTATACATAATGTATATGGTTACATTCATCCCCTGCCAACTAAATAACCCTCAGTCATTGCATTGCATATCCTTTTTCTATTGGAAAAGTTTCATCCAATGAAATAAGTGCCTTTGCTCGTTTATCATGTTTTCATGCAAGTGCCCACAAAATAAAAGTTTTGTATTAATTTTGGTTAGTGTTTGCCCACCATGTATTTGAATAAAAAGCACTTTCAAATTTCCATGATGGATGTGTATAAATATGTTCACTGTTGGTTTGAGTTTTATGCAGAGTGCTTAAAATTTCAGCAACTCTTGTACAATCATGGATGCCATGTTTTCTACATGAAACCAATTTATAATTTTGCAGTCTACAAATACATAACAAGATAATTTGATGTTGTTCCGCATGAAACATGGTGGATGCCATGGTTTCCACATGAAACTGTTGGTCAAAGAAAGTGGGGCAACCAACTTTCTCATTTGCAACGTAGGATGAAAAGGGTGGCTGCCAATTTTTTATTCAAGCATGAGGTACCCACGAGACATATTTTATGGTAATGCACAGTACCAATTTTTGCTATAAATTGGTCTTCTTCCTACAAGCATAAGTATTCCATCCCACACAAAAATATTACTTCTCTTAGAAAAGAAAGAGGGGCACCAGTGAGAGGCAGAAAAACTAGAGAGTTTTAGTTTAGCTTCTGGGTGTAATTGGATTGTGAGTTGTGAGTGTTTTGTAAACACTTGTGTATTTTTCTTTTCTCCTAGTAAGAGATCTACAGTAGTCTGGAGACGTAGGCATTATTGGCCGAACTCCGTTATCAATTGGTGTGTACAATTATTCCGCTTTTATTTCACTTTCACGAGATCTGACCATATGGGAAGATTCGAGCATATTTTTCCCAACAATTGGTATCGAGTCTGGTTGTTAGTTACTGTAATTTTTGTGGTGTTACTATTCATATGAATAGTAAGTTACTATTCAGTGAATAGTGAAAACGTGAATAGTGCAAAATTTTGTCGTACGCTACAAATTTGCCGCAATCGTGTTATGAAACACGGTAGCAAGCTTCCGTATAATCTTCAAAGCTCCTCCATTAGTCAACAACATGTGCTTCATGCATCTCCCGTTAGGCACATGAGGCCACTCCCTTAACACAATGAGTCGAGTAGAGGTCTCCGCTCGCACACGGTTCTTCAACCGATCTTCCGTCGAGGACTCATTATAGGACTTTCCGGGATATTTTCCACTTCGCATAACCGGTCCACTCGCTTCGAGTCAGCTGCACTCGTATTATGCCTATCCTTGTACATCACTCTTCATTGAAGATTACGTCTTCGCCGTTGCATCATATTTTTGTTTTCATCAGTCCCATATGTCAGAAAGCTAAACTCATCTTCACCATAACCGCGAGTACATTTCTTTCGATTTTGATCAAGTTTGCTTCCGCCTTGATCACCGATATGCGCATATGCTACACAACCAAAAACTCTAAGATGATGTGAGAGTTTTACCTCTTTTCCGCTCCATACCTCTTCTCGGTATCTCGTGCTCCAATGGTACCGATGGAC